>VZUI01043995.1:0-22380 GCA_013401135.1 Cettia cetti
GGCCCAGCTCCGGCCGGGCAGGGCGCGGGCCGGGGCTCCCCGCTCCGCTCGGCTCCGGTGCCGCCCGGGCGCGGGGTCCGTCCCGGCTCGGCGCGGTCCCGCCCCCGGCTCCGAGAGCGCTTGACAGGCGGGCAGTCACGTGGCGGCCGCAAAGCGCCTCTTTGCGACCTCAATGACAGGCAAAATGTGCGACACAGGCGCTGTGGAGGCAGGCGGGGAGCGGCGCTGCCTCCTCCTCCTCCTCCTCCTCCTTCTTCTCCTCCTCCTCCTCCTTCTTCTCCTCCTCCTCCTCCTCCTTCCCGGGCCAGCGGCTGAGGCAGCGCTGCCCGCTCCCGGCCCCGCGCCCGGCCCGCCGCTCTCCTGCCTCCTCCCCTCCTCGGCCCCGGGAGGGGCAGCCCGGGGGCGCCGCGGGAGCCCGAGCGCAGCGCGGCGCCTCCATGAGCTCCTGAGCTCCCACCCTGCCCCGTCCTCCCCGCGGCAGCGGCTCCAGGTGCGCGGGTCCGAGCAGAGCCGGGACGCAGCTGGCTGCAATGGCGTCCAACATGGACCGAGAAATGATATTGGCTGATTTCCAGGTAAATTTCAAGCCGCCGCCACACAGCCGTGGCCTCTCGCTGCTTTTCTCTTTCTCCTCGTTGCTGTGCTGCTTGTTCTTTGTGGGGAGGTCCGGGGTGGTGGGTGTGAAGCCCACCCTCTGAAGCCTCCGCTCTCGCTTTCCTTCTTTTTTATTTGTCAGAAATGGGGATGGTGTGCCCTCTTCTCTCAAGGTGCGTGAACAAAATGTCTTCTTTAACTTAAAGAGTTTCAGTTTTTAATTAATAAGAAAAAGCTTTTTCATCCACTTTGCTTGTTCCTACCCTCTCCAACCACCCAGGCCCTGGGACAGCTGTGAGGCAGCTCACTTGGAAGAGGCAAATGCCAGGGAGGATACAAAACTCACCAGTCCACATGATTTGTCACAGTGTTTGTAGTGAATCACTTGCTGGTGCTACAGATTAGTGCTGAACAGAGGTGTTTCCATTCCAGCATCAACACTAAACTTCATGGTTACCTCAGCCTATGACTGTTGTGATGACGGTAAAACTCTTCCCACCCCATTCCAAACAACAGCGTGTTTGTGTAGAAGGGAGGAATATACTCTCCAAAGTTGTTACCTTTCCTTCTCTCTATACAAAAGGGTTTTAATTTAACTTCAGACTTCTAAATCTTATCCCCAGAATAAAGTCTTTCTGTAAGTAAAAGTGGTGTGTTTAGGAGCATATATTGCTTCTTAATATTGTTTGTTTTTATATTGTTTTTCTAAGACCAAGTGAAAAAGTAGAGGATACCTTCATTTGAAATAGTGGGGGGAGCCAAACACATGTGGGAAGGGAATCAGATAATGTTTGAATATACTTTTTTAATATTTGCTTTTCAATCCATCAGGTTGTTTTGTTTTTTTTTTTTAAGCTCTGTCCATTTGCAGTCATTGTTCTTACATGGATAGGCACCTGGATATTCTTGGATTGATTTGTAAAACTGCCATCGGTGTGTTCAGCTTCTTAAAAGACTGTTTTCCATCTGTTAGCAGTGAAACTATTTCATTTAGTTAAAAAGAGGGAAAAAAAAGTAATCCCTTCAATTCATTTTCTGTGTGTGTTTCTTTGGAGCTACAGGTAGGGCGACTGTAACGTGCACAGTAATTCCTGTTTATTATGTAATTAAGTAATTCCTCTGTTGCAAAAGGTAGCTGGTGTCTCACTGATGTAACTCATGGAGTTCCCAGTTGATAACAGGAAACTGTCATCACCTTCTGTACCCCAATATCTTATACCCATATTCATTAAAATGCTTACCAAATCTTACTATATTGATAATACTTTGTTGTGCTTGGAGATACTTTTGTGTACGTAAGGAATGATATTCCAGTTTTAGGGCTGAGATTTCACTAAGGAGTTTTTCCAGGAACAGCACACTGTGTGAAAGGAAACTGGGATCCCAATTCTGCATTGATACCAGTGGGAGCAGATTCTTATGGCATCCCACATTATTAACTGAACTTACAATCAGGAATCCCAGATGATGAAATTAGTGGCTAGTGAACATAAGAATATTTGTATAATAGAATTTTCAGTACAGATTTACACTTTCCAGGTGTTTTATGCTGTTTTGAAGTATTGTTGTGCTTGGATTTTGAAACCATTAATAAAAGTATAAGAGCAGCTGCTGTGTTTGGTACCACGAAGACAAGTAAGTATCATTGCAAGTGGGTGGTGGAGTCACAGAAACCAGTTTTAGATCAAGAGTGGATGATATAATGTGTTTGAACCTAGGAAATATTTTATCATATATCAATCCTTACTTAAAAAGAACCCAAACATTTTCCTCTTGTATTTCAGCAGACAGCTTTGTTTTTGTTTCATTGTATTTCTTATAAAGACAATATCAAGTGTCTACCTGATTTTGAAGTACTGAACTGTTAATTGTCATGCTGTTAAAGCTTCAGATTAGTAAAGGACAATGTCAGTCATTATTAGGTCTTGTATCTTTAGACTGTTACAAAACAGTTAAGGTTTTTGGGCCTTTTAAATACTTGGTGGAATTTGCAACTCATTCACTAAGAATTAAAAATGGAGAATAAAACATTATGTGCAAAGTAATTCTGCATGATGTTCCCTTATCTATTTTATGTACATTTTAATTAATAAATATGTTTCTCAGAGTTCTGCTGCCATTGTCTATGTTTATGTGAGGTGTCTTGTTGCACACAGTGAAGAATGTTGCACACAGTGAAAATTTCAAAAGCAATTCTATGTAGTTTAGTTCGTCTAATCTTTGGTGAATTAAATTGAGAGGGAAACTTCATCACCATTTCACCCTCACCTTCCCCAGGTTATGTTTAAGGGAAATAGAGCAGTGGCCTTTAAACTTCTGAAACTTGAAAGGGTTTTCTCTCCCCTTTAAAAAAATAAATTAATGAAATCGTAATTGTGCTGTTGCTTGATGCTTTCATGAAGGTTTCATGAATTTATTTTGTATCTTCCAGAGTTATTAGGGATTTTGCCTTGGGTTTCAGCTAGAGCAGGAATTTATATTCCATTTGTTTTTTTCCTTTTTAGTTCTGATTGTAGTAACAGGTGTCTTTTGCATTTGGAGGTACTAAACAGAATTACTTTTTTAAAAAATATTTTGCATATATGTATATATATGTATACATAAACCCGTGGAATTTCATGGAGCATTTTAAGTATGGAGTAAGGCACAGTGAGTGATCTACCAAAGTATTTTTGCATAATGTCTCCAAACAATTTAAGCCTGTTCTGTGTGGTTTATAATTATTTTCTTTCCTCTGCTTTTTAATGAGGCTACTGTGTGCTACCCATGGAGCACAAAATACGTATTCATGCATGTGGGCAGTATAAGCAACCTGCCTAACTTTTCCTTCTTAGGCCCACACTTAGGAAAGATTATGCAGAAGCTTTGCTTTGTACATGAGTAGTCTGATTGTTTTCAGTGGAAGTAGCTGATGTGGAGTTCAGTGCACAAACAAGTCTTAGCTTTTTTTACCAAATGCAATTCAGAACTTCTCCACAAAGTGTCATTGGCATAAAGGAAAAACTCCATAGGAAAAAACACAACAGCTTGTGTTAGTAGCATAAATTCTTCAAAAAGGTAGCTGCACGTGAATTGGTAAGAGTGATGCTGCAGCATACTTCACATACTGGGGGAAAGAAGGGCCTATCATTTCTACCATTTTTTTAACAACTGTTCTTCTGTTGTTTGTTGTGTTTAACTGCAAAGTGATCTTCCATCTTCAGTGGGATACCCAGGTGCTCACATGGTACAAATATGATCTCTTGCATTTTGGGGGTCTGCTTTTACCTATAAAGAAAACAGATTTTTTTTTTCTTTTTAAATTGTAAAATTTAGTTGCATAGAGCTACATTTAATTGACATAGATTGGTCTTCATTCCCAAAGTTTAACTTCGAGTGTTGGCAGAAGTGTCAGATATTGATGTTCTTGCACACTAGCACTTTTGCTTTTGTTTTTACAGCTTCACTTAGGGTTGGAACTAAAATTACAAGAATACCTTTGTAAGTTATGTCCACATGTAGGACCACTTTATTCATGCTGTGTGCTTGTAGTCACAACAATCCTGTGTGGAATGGGCTTAAGGGTTGCAGTATTGTGGGAGTTGTCAGCCCCTGTGTGTCCATATATTACAAGAATATCTGGCACATTGGAGCTTCAGGAGGAAATTTCAAAGAATTCACATTTTTCATTAATCAAATAAATAAACAGCTCAGGATTTGGTCAGGTGGGAGGATGTCAGAGTGAAATTACAGAACTCAAAAATCCTTGCTTTCACTGAGACAACAGATTTCTAGTAGTTTTCTTCTTCACTCTCATTGTAAAACCAAGATATGTGCTTTTTTTTGTTTCCTTTTTCATTTTTTTAAAACTAGATCATAGACAACTTTTGTTTGATTCACGCACTTGTGTGTAAAAATGTCTTTTTTTTTTCAAACTTCAACTTTCTGTCAATCTCTCAAAAAAAAGCAGGAGGGGAGGAGCAAGGGGGAATTGGGAAG
Source organism: Cettia cetti (assembly GCA_013401135.1). NCBI lineage: Eukaryota > Metazoa > Chordata > Aves > Passeriformes > Sylviidae > Cettia > Cettia cetti. The sequence continues at coordinate 4,573 of VZUI01043995.1, forward strand.
GAAGAACCTCATTGCCATCATTTGCAGCAAAATGAAAAAGTGTGCTAAATGACTCTGTTTTAAATTCTAAAATTGACCATGACAGTGATAGATCAGTGTATTATTTTTTGTTTTGTTTGTTTTTGAAGATTTAATTGTAGTTCAATCTACTTGATATTGATTTCTGAAAGAAAAAGACTTCTTTTGTCATTAGGGTACTGGGGCAGAAAGGGCTGTTCTTGCTTTGCAGGCTTTCAATTTGGAACAAGGTCCTCAACAAAAGGTAGTTGCTGAAGAGAGTTCCACTCAAAGTTTAAACATAAGCTGGAGGACACTTTCCAAAGATTTAAAGTTCTTGGAGGCCTACATTTTCATCAGAAGGTCTCCTTAAATATCCGAGTGTACACTTGTTCAGATCTCTCTGAGCTTAAACCTCAGTCTTTCTCAAACCAGACCTCTCTTCTGTGTGGCCTCTCTGTAGCACATGGAGTGCAATGGGTGCTGAATTAAGCTCTGCAGCTCTCTCCACAGTAGCTGGAATGAAATCCAGTACTCTTGAGATTGGAAATCAGGGTTTGGGATAGACAGGCTTGTTTAATCATCCCCTCCTACTGGGTATCTTTAGTTAAAAGTGGGCTCTGATGGGTTTCTGATAGTCAGGTGCCCAGCTGCTCAGCACTGCTTCATCTGACCTGTTTTAGTGGATATAGGTTACTGTATCTTTAGTTAAATTTAAAATAAGTAACAGGACTGTTTTTCAGTGTAAAAAAGAAGCCTTTAGGACACTGTAGGATATTGAAGTTCATACTTATCAGGCCTCTTAGTTTGCATTTTGACTAGAATTCATTTTAATCCTTGTTGGATTTATCACATTATAATTTTGTGCATTACACAGTCAGTAACACCTTTGGAACTGGTATTTGGACCTCTTAGTCTGGAACACAGTTGGTTTTGTTTGCTGTAAATGATCCTAGGGCTAAGAGACATGATAAAAACATACTGCATGCTTCGTGTGTTCTAGCTTGGTTATTGCCATTTTCATTGTCTCTTACCAATCACCTCTGCCATCACTTCTATTAATTTAGTCTTTGTGGGTTTTTGGGGTTTCATTTCTTTAGATATATTTAGGCTCAGTTGTCATCCCAAAGTTCAGGTTCATCAGAACAAGACTAATTTGATTTACTGGCCCCTAAACTGAAGGTGAAGTGGGTTCCAGAGTCACAAATAAGAAGTAGGAGTAAGAGTGGTGTCCTTTTAGAAACATAACTTGGATATTCCCATTGATAGCTCTTCATGGAAAAGCCAGTTAATTTCTCTGATGTAAGGGCAGATAGTTAATTAGAAATATTAACTGACATTTATAGAGAAGAAAGAGGCTACTATGACTGATTTGTGTGCATTACACCCCTGCTGTAGGGACCTAAATAATTTATCACTGGAACACCAGTTTGTCTTTAGAAGGAGGTTTATTCTGTTTTTTTCATTCAATTACCTTGAAAAGACTCTTTACATCATAGTAATCATGTCACCATTTCTATCAGCCCATTCATATAGGTATTTGGGTTAGTAGGTCACTGAAACAGATTGAGAGGTGGTAGCTGTAGGATCCTTTTTCAAATGCCATGACAACCAATACTAATTATAATATTGAAATTATTAGTTATATATACTCCCAAAGGCTAGAAATGGGCTTTCATTGAAAGATACTGTGAAAATTATTTGTCATATTGAAAATACCACATGGCTAATATATCTTGGTAAGCAAGGATCATTTACAGTAAACTTTACACTTGCTGAGTTCATATTTTTGTGTAGGAGAGAATGAGCATTTGAGCCATTTGCTACATGTCTTAGGGGCCTTGAGAATCTTCCATCTTGAGAATATTTTATTGGAGCTGGAAAGCCTGAAAGGGTAGAGTTTTCCTCTGTATTTGGGCAATTCTTATGATTCAGTTACCATTGCAAGCCTGGTTTTCACACACTTCCATACTAGAAGCAATAGGTAGCTTTTTAAAGAAACTGCATGGCATTTCTTTAATAGGATTTCATATTTTTCTAGTCAGTGAATAAATTTGTGCATATGTGAGGCAGCCATTGGATGAGTCCTTTCCTTTAACTACTGTAGGAACTAGAATAAAAGGCCTGGGGAAATACCTAACATTTTACTCGTCCCTCATTATTTGGATGAAAGGAAATGACATGCTTACTGGCTGGATTGATACCTACTAATTAAGCCCATTTTTTTAGAGTTGACTAGTTAATGTGCAATTGTAAAAAGAAACTGCTCAAAGAGGAAATCAAAGCCCTCATGTGTGCATGACATGTTGTTTGGTCTATCGAAATAGTCATCCACTGGTCCTCTATGTCTGACTGGTTGAGCAGGTCTTTGTTCCACAGCAGTAGGTAATGCTTTCAAAAGATAATTCATTAAAGCTGAAGTTCTTAAGAGACATTTTGAAACTAGAACAGAGTACGTTAGCCCTTGGGTTATTTTATATAGGTTTCGTATTTTATCTGTTGCGGGAAACATTTTGTAAAAGCAAGAGCACTGAAACTGAGTCACTTCTATTTTTTTTTTTTTTTTTTTCTAAAGGTCAGGTTGTTTGTGTGAGCAAATACCAAAGGTGCCATATCAGCTCAGATCGAAGACCCAGCTGGCCTAATGTCTCTTCTACAGCAGTGGCTGGTCCTTAGGAAAAAGATGAAAGAAACAGAATGAGAATGGATTTGCTTCATCCTAGTTTCTGGAAGTCAGCATTTTGAAAGCTTGATGATGGGGTTTGTTGTAGAACTTTGGAAATGAGCTGTGTCAGCTTGAGTTAGTCTTGTGTTCTTCAACTGACTCAGTTCTTGAGAGACATTTGAGTAGTTTTGTGATATGTGAGTTTGCTCTGTAGAAGTTGTGCTCACTTTTCCTCAGTGTGTTGTATACATGTACATAAGACATTTTATATACTATATTGGCATTTCTGCTGTTTCTTATTAGTACGGAAGTCAAATTTGAACTGTAGAAATCTTACCCCCTTCTGGTTTGTACCACAAAAAACTCCTGTTAGCACTGTGGGAATGTAGTGTTGACTTCACCTTTAATCAAGACTGATTTAAAGAGGAGTCTGCTGTGAAAAACTTGTATTTAAGTTCTTTTTAAATTTTGAGGACTCTCACAAATTTAGTGGTTTGTTCTATGTGTCTCTGCTGGCATTTTAGGACGAGAGTGTTTTCTGTACAGATGAACTGTGTTACAGGATGATCCCAGAGTTCCTCAGCAGTGTGTATCAGTGCACAGAATTCATGTAGCTTTTCTGATATGCCCTTGCCCTCTTTGAATGCTTCTCCACTATTTTCTTCCTTTGGTCCCACTCACTTACTGTCAAGCTTTCTTGTCCTGATGCTTTTAAAAGCTTATATAATTTTAATGTCTTTAGAAATCTATTTTTTGGATTTTTTTTTCTTTACAGCCCTTGTTGGCCTGTGCTATTGGAATGACCTCTGCTTGGAGTTTGAATGTGCTTCTGTTTCCCTGCTCTGGATGCCTGTTGGTTTTGGCTGGGGTAGAGTTAATTTTTTTCCCAGTGGCTGTTATGGGGCTCTGCTTTGGATTTGTGCTGAACACAGAGTTGATAATAAGGAGATGTTTTTGTTATTGCTGAGCAGGGTTTGCACAGAGCCAAGGCCTTTTCTGTTTCTTGTACTGCTACACTGGGAAGAGGGCTGGGGGTGCTCAGGAAGCTGGGAGGAGACACAGTTGGGACAGGGGACCCAAACTGACCAAAGGGATATTCCAGACCGTGTGACTCATGCTTGGTGTGTAAAGTGGGGGGAGGAAAGAGGAAGAGAGGATCTTCAGAGTGATGGTATTTGTCTTCCCAAGTAACCACTACATGTGGTGGGGGCCTGCTGTCCTGGATGGCTGAACACCTGACTGCCCATGGGAAGCAGGGAATTATTTCCTTGTTTTGTTTTGCTTGTGTGGGTGGCTTTTGCTTTCCCTATTAAACTGTCTTTATATTGAACCGTGAGTTTTCCAGCTTTTACCCTTCTGATTCTCTCCCTGGTCCCAGTGCTGGGGCAGTGAGTGTGCAGTTCCATGGGGCTTGGCTGCTGGCTGGAGTTAAACCATGCCAGTGCCTTTTCCAGACTATATCTGTTCTTTGCTGTCCTGTTCTTCACAAAAAATTAAAAAGTGTTTGTGGAATGCTGACTAAAATATTCTTTTGTGTGGATTAGTACTCTTCGTGTGCTTATCTGGAAAGTGGCTTTTATTTATTCTTGAGTTGTTTTTAAAGTTCTGGTGCTTTTGAGACAATGAGGAGAAAGGAGATAAGTGCAAATGTGCAGCAAGCATTTGTTTGATGCGTACAATTATTTTCTTTTTTCCATCAGTTTTTCTTATGTGATACTGTAAGGGCAAAATGATTCAGGAAACCTTGGGGTTTTGCCTTCACTGACATACTTAATAAAAGTACTAAACAAACACAGAAACTTTGGGATAATCCTAACTAAAACATTTTTGTACTTGTTGGGTAAAGCTGTCTTCAGTCCTCAGGAAAGACAAATGGGTTTGGTAGTGTGGAGTACTAATTAATGGGTATTGACTTTTGGTTTGTTTTTTAATTCAGTTTGACCACTGCTGTTTGTATGTAATGTGTGTGGCTTAAACTGCAGTGTTAGCATGGGCCTTGGGAGGCTTGAGTTCATGTCTTGGCTCAGCTCATGGGCTTCCTAGGGATTTGACTTCATGGTATTCTGGAATCAGAATTTGCTCCAGAGTCTTGAGAGAGTTCACAGTCTGCTGGAATCCATTTGAAAGTGGTTAGTGTGGTGCTGAGTTAGTTAGTTCTGCTGAGAAGTGGTTAGGGCTTCATGCTACCAGTTTAGACTTTGTCCCCAGCTTGCTTTGTTTGGAAGGCTTGCAGTCATCTCAGAGCATGGACAAAGTTCACTCCTGTCTGCTTGGTAGCATAGGTTGAAATGTCTTCTGTGACCTTCAGAAATATTATTTTTTTCTTCTCCCCCCATCCCTCCCCCCCTCACTTTGCTTAAGGGGATGCTCAAATAGTAGAATGATGCAACTTGTAAATAGTTGGGTGTGGGAGTTGAAATGCGTTGGGCAAACTTTATCCTGGCATATTTGCCTAAAACCCTTTCTTGATTTCTTACACTGGCAAGTAAATTAGCTTGTTTTTGCTAAACGAACAGCTGGTGAATCTGCTTAATTTTTACCAGATGGTCTTCTGAGTTATGTAAAAACAGAGAAGCATTCTTATCTCTTCAGTTAGATGCTTGCAGTGGGTGACCTTTCAGTCTGTATCTTGGTCGATATGCCTGGATGTTGTTTTTTAAGTGTTTGTCTGAAAGAGAAGTAAAAGTTAATTTAATAACCACGGATGACTCATATTAAGAACAGTCTCGATACAGCAGTAGGGTTGTTGCAAGGTTAGAATGAGCAGGGATGCCACAGAGGGGTGTAGCTGATGAAGTCTGTGGAGGTGATCCTGAGACAGGTGGGACTTTGGGATGAGAAGAACTGAGGTACCAAAAAACCTCAATTGTGAGTGTCTGGATGTGCTGCATCTCTTGATAGCCCAGAAGGGAGCTACACAGGCATCTTAAATTTGATATTATGGTACTAAAGCCTTTACTTGCTTGGCTGGGCGTATTGGCTTAACTTTACCTGTTTTGGGGGAAGAAGTGTTACACTTTGTTTCAGTAGCTTTGAAGTAATCACCATTGCAACAGTGTATGTGTGAATTTAAAGAAAATTTTCTGACTTATTAATGTGTCATGGGTGAATTAGTGTCCTAAATCTTTCTGGATTTGAGTGGACTTCTAGCAGACACAATCTGGAGCCAGCCTTGGTTCTTTATAGACTTGATAATTATATCCTTGATTACTGAACCATTCTCCTCATAATGGATGGGAAAAGGAAGCAAAGTACTATGTTTGATTCTAGAAAGAGGAAAGTCAGGATCCGATTGTTTAAAAATCTTGCATCTAGAAACCTGGTTTTTGTTAGGAATGCTGGAAAGGGAATGAAGGATTTTTCTAGAAGTAGTAGTCACACAGTGGGCTACACCAGTGTTCCAGGAGTGTGAGGGAGGCGGTTCTTTCCCATTGTACAGGTGAGACCACTGCTGCCAGGAGTACTGTGTTCAGTATCAGTCACTCCACTGAAAAAGCAGAGCAAGTCCAGTGAAGGGTTACCTAGGAAGGGAGGAGGCTGGAGCTTTGTGGTGTGAAAGGTGATGTTAAGGGAGCTGGCTTTGTGTAGCCTGGGAGAGAAGGCTGAGGGAGGATTTAGTTGCTGTCTCAGTTGTACAGTGGGTGATAACAGACAATACAGAATCAAATTTCCCTCTGAGTTGGAGTCTGAGGGTGAGAGGCAGTGGATATAGGTTATGGCTTGTGAAGTTATAATTAAATATAAGGAAAAACAATTCTCAGTGAAGGTGATAAAGCACTGAAACAAACTGCCCAGAGAGGCTGTAGACTCCTTGTCTTTGGAGATATGTAAAACCTGTCAGGGAGTTGAAATGTGTCTGTGAACTGTCTGGCTGTAATTGAAGAGGTGAATAAAACGGTAAGGTAAATCTTGGTTCTATTACAGAGGAAATATGCAAGGAGATAAGTAATATAATTTGCTGTATCTCCATTGCTACTCAGAACAGCTGTGAGTGGTTTGCTGTTTTTAAGCTGCTGATCTGGGTAATTCAGCTGTCCTGAGCAGGCTTGTGGCCTGGACTCAAAGAGTTTTCCTTGCTCTTAGCCTCTCTCAACTTCTGAAGGGTAAGTTACCCAAGGGATCATGAATTGATTTTTAACAATGTATGTTCTTTGCCAGCATTTCTTATGTCTATTGAAGACCTCATATATCTTTATGGAATAGAGTTAACTCTAGTTGCCGTGCTCTGTCTAGTGATAAAAATTTAGTTGGTGCTTTCAAAAGTAAACGCTTCGTAGGTTCTGTCTGGGCACTTGCAGGTGTGTTAATGCTGACTCCCTGAGCTGTTGTGGGAGATCCCAGAGGGTGAAAGCTTTTCTTCCTAGGTAATCCTGTTGAAGCTTTTGGTGCCTTCATGCAGGTTTTTCTTTGGGCATGGTAGCTTTGGATAAACATTGAAATGATGGACTGAGCTACGGATTTTTTTTTTTTTCACCTGTTACAGGAGCAAGTGGTAGCCAGTGTAATTCACAGCTGTCTGTCTGCCTGGTTTTAATGGGCCTGAACCTGTTGTACAAGATGTTCTAGGCCTAGTTTGGGTTAGCTTAGAGAGGGTCCCTTTTTGGAGAAAATGCAGCTACTGTTAGTAGCCAAAGGAAGTATAGAATTGTTCAAAAGGAATGTTGAGACAGTCCTCCATATCCAGCTACTGCTCTTAGGCCAAGTGTGGCCTTTTGGATACTTTGCCTGCTGCATTTTGCCTTGGCAAGAAGGGGAGTGGTGCCACAGGTGAGAGACATCCTGCCTTGCTGCCAAATACCGTTTGCTGCCGGCTCCTGTGCAGCAGCTGCAGCCGCTGCCTGTCGGGGCAGCAGTGCCTGGCTGGGTGTGAGTCTCAGCAGCTGCCTGCTGCTCTCCCAGCCCGTGCTGCAGGAACAGCCTGGCTCTGTGCTGGGAGCAGCACTTGGCCCTTCCAGCTCTGCCGTGGAGCAACTGCCTGGATCCCTGCAGCAGGTGCCGGGGGAGCAGCTGCTGCCAGATGGGGAAGGCAGCTGCTTCCCTGGGCTGTGGAGGTGGGCTGGAGCCTGTGCTGTTGGGGTGGGCTGTCACAGAGGGTCTCAAACCCCAGATCCAGCTGTTACAGCTGCTGGGGTCAGACCACCCTGCAAGGGATTTAGAAGAGCCAGTCTGTCATTCTGCATTACAGCTTTCTGGAAGCAGCTCCTGGGTTTGTCTCAAATGCCTTGGAGTCTGTCTGCCCTCACAACTTCTTTCCCATTGAATTGTTTCCTCAGTAGCTACTTTGCTTCTTTTATTAAGGTTAATGTTACTGTACAAGGATAGGACCCCTATGGTTACCTGTGAAACATTCCAAGGGTAAGGTCTCCATCATTGTGGGGATATGAAGCTACCTGGAAAAAAAATTTGGAGAACATTCTGCAATTTTAGTATGTGAAAATTTAAATCTGCCTGGTAGAAACACTTATCTGCCCTGGAAAAGCAGGATGCTAAGAAAGTTGCTTTAGCGTTCAGTAACTTTATCTTCAGAATCCGATTATTTATTCAGCACACAACAATAATTTTCTCATCTTCACATTCGTTTTCCTCTTGTGTGGTCTGGAAAAGCCCAGAAGTGACTTCAGAGTCTCTGGAGCTGCTGTGAAGGCTGAAAATGATATCCTAGATTTACAGGAAATGCAGAGAGGAGGAGGAACTTGTTCTACCTTTTGTCTTCGTTTGTCCTCAAAAAAATTTCTTTGGTTTCTTTCTGATGTGTAAAGATTTACAAATCAGTGAGCCCTCAAGGTTTTACCTTTTCTGTGGTGGTTTGTTTCTTTATCTTTTGATGACTTAGAGGATGTGCTGGTTGTTCACTGAAACAAGATTTAGTAGTATTCAGGTAGGAATTTTCTTTTAAAATATTTAATGCCTTCTGTTAAGCAGGTCTCTCATAAAAATAAAGCTGAATAAAAATCTGTGAATAATAAAAAAAAGTCTCAGCCCCTTACTGTACTTGCTCAGTAACAAAGATATATTTTTGCATCTTTAGAGCTCATCTGCTGTGCTATATTTTAAAGGGTTTTTTGACTTCTGTTACTGAACAAATTTAACTTTCTTTTTCCTATTAAATTTTTGTTTGTTTCTTGCTTGGGTAGAATAAAAGGAATAAACATGAGGAAAAAAGTCTTTATGTATTGTAAATAATTAAACCCTGTGAATTCTAGTCTGCCTTTTTAGATAAGTGAGGCATAGAGCCCTAAGGTGCCAGGTGTTCCTTGGTCTTGTAGCAATGAAACTATTCCAAGTATAATAAAAATACATCCAGGTAATATGTGAAGCAGTCCATTAAAATAAGCTCTTATAAATATTCCAGCCATAGGAAAAGCTTAAATCAGCCCTTGCAATTAGGGATGAGAGGCAAACCCATGAGGAACCAGACTTGGTTAATTCTGTTGCTCACAGAACCTGCTGGTTTCCTGTGTGTGTTTCCCTAAAGAAAACAAAGGCAGGAGCAGGCCAGGTTGTTCTGGGACTAATCTGTCACTCCAGAGCCTTTGACGTCACGTCACGCTTGCCAGTGGGGGACTGCCTGTCTTGTGTGTTTAATTTCTTAGGGAAAAACAAAGACATGCAAACCAGATGATTTTCTTTAATTTAGCTTGCATGACGTGGTGCAGGTACAAGGAAGCAGCTTTAATTTTTGGTTGCTGTGGGTTTTTAGTCTCACTGATGGCCTCTGACTTGAGATGAGGATTTGTATGTTGTTGTATGTAGTGTTTGAATGTTGAAATAGTGAAATTAGTAAGTAAGAAAATATTAAGATTTTAAATAATCCTAATTTTTTGCAACTCTGACATTAACAGTGTGTTGAGGAAGATCTGGGAATGTCTGTTTTATCATTACATTGATAAGTAGCACTCATTCTTTCCTGTTGCAATTCTGAAATGTTTGTTTTCTGTTTTATTGACAACTAGCAAAAATGGTCCATCTGGAAAGTGAAATCTTAGTTTACTAAGAACTCCTCAAAATCAAATATGAAAAAGGACTGTAAAAATAGTGCAAAATTTTTAACCAAAAACTGCTTGTCTTGGCTATTAAGAATTCTGATGATTTTTGTTTTCAGCTGGTGTTTACCTGTCCATTCTTGTTATCCAGTGACTCTGCATTGCTAAGTGACCAAGAGCAGGCTTCTGTTTTACATTGTAAATGATCAGAAAGATGATTCAGGAAGGATGCAGACACACAGGTGAATTAGCTGTTTAATTACTCTGCCCTCACTGTGATGAGTTAACTCCTTTCACTGTGTGCTCTGGTGGAAGGATAAGCTAATTTTGTTTAGTTTATCAAAATGAGAGTATGCTGAAGTGAGCTGTATTGATTTGCAGTTAGTATGGGCTAGGAGAGAACAGTGGCAAGTCAGCAGAGCTGCAGCAATGATAAAAAGAGGGGACAACTGAAACCTGAATTGTAGATACCATCTCCTCAACTTCATCTGCACAGCCCAGGGGTAAAAACAACACATTGTTGGTCAAGTTCTTATTGTAGGTTGGAACACAAGGTAGTTCTTAAAAAGGTCATACAGAGTTTGCAGGGCTGACAAATAAGAAATAGGAACTATTTCTCTAATGATCAGATTAATTGTATTTCACTCGAAGTTAAACAGAATCTCAGACTGTCACTTCTGCAGAGCTTTTTCTCAAAGCAGGATTTTTGCAGCAGGTCTGTTGAGATCAGTTCCAGTGGCAGGTTGATGGCAGTGTGTACCATCATGTATTTCAGAAATGACAAGCTCAAGCCCTGTACTTTCCAAACCTACCTGGCATAAGTGTATATACATCTGTAAATGTTTGCTGGAGATTGTGTTTAAGTGTTGTCCCATTTCTAACTTCAGAAATAACTGCAAGAAATAATAGAAAAGAAGGCAAAATTATGCTTCTGAAGAGGAAAGTGGTGTTTTTTCAGCACTCCCAATGTGAAGTGGGTGAAATTCAGCATTAACACAGCATGCTCTGAAGTGGGAGGTTTTGTCTTGTTGCAGAGAGGATCGATGTGGTCATGAGAACACTGTGTAGCAGTAGAAACTGCTGCCTCCTCTCTGCAGGCAAAATATTCTGTAATTTCATCTTGTGGTCCTTCAGACTGGTCTGTTTTGTGTTGACATACTGCATACAGTGCTTTGTAAATGTGGAAATTTTCAGGGTTGAATTTAGGGAAAGAGAATTGGCCTTGAATTTCTCTGTGAGTTCTTATTTTTATATCTTCATGGTTGTAAATTGGGAGAAAAGTCAGAACGTGGGAAATATATGACCTGATGGCTTTTTATGTCTTAGAAGGAAAAAAGTCTCTACTTAGCCTTCTTATTCTCTTACAACATAAAGGGAATCAAGAAAACTGATCTGCTGCTATCTGGCTCTGTATTATTACTGTTAAAAGGGTTTTTAAAAATTTTTCGATGCAGTTTTCTATACCACAGTTTTATATAACTGTCTGGTAGAGCAGGAGGAACACGATCATGTTTCAGATCTTGTAAAAGTCTGAATCCTCTCATGTATTTGAACACAGAGCATAGCTTTGGTTAGGATGAAAGATAAATTCCAGAAAGAAATGTAACTGTTTCATGTTTTCTCTTCTGGTAAAATATATCTGATATGCTTCAATGTGAATGGTAGCAAATATGTGGCAGAATGACTAGCAGTGCTCTGCCTGCTGAAGTTGAATAGTTGAAAAGGTCTGGGTATCAAAAAAAAGCAGCAGGTTGCTGCGTCTCAGCTTTTGCTAAATAGAGGTGCTCTTGTGTTTGGAATTAAGCTCAGTTCAAAATATGGTTTTATGAGGGTTAACATTACATTAAAAATGCTGTTGTGTTAGACTTCTTGAAGCAGGTAAAGCCCGAGTACAGGGCTAGAACTACAAGGTTTTTTGTGCTCTCTTTTAAATTAGTATGAGTGCTTCATGGTTTTGAAGGTAGAATTCTCAAAACACCTTTATGGGACAGCACTATTGTCCTAATTTTACAAATAACTACTTGGTCTTGCTTCCCTAGGTGGCTTGCTCAAGGTTACACAAGAATCTTCTGGTGGAACAGGGAATTCTATCTAAATGTTTGATGTTTAAAACTTGAAGTCTGCTTTCTAGATTACCCTTCCATAACACAAAGGGAAAGTCTATACCTTTCCTGTCATCCTGCTGAAATGAATAGAATTATAAGTATTAATACCCTGATTTTGATCAATGCTTTTAATTCTGTTTACTGCTTCTTTTTCTTTTTTAGGCATGTACTGGTATTGAAAATATTGATGAAGCTATAACGTTGCTTGAACAAAATAACTGGGATTTAGTGGTAAGTATTCTAAGAAAATGACTTCATAGATCAACCCCACATTGCAGTGACATGGCATCTTGCTGAGATAGCTTTATTTCAAATTTGGGGTTGTCTCATGGCTGGGGCAAACAGATAGTTATGTGCAAGCTGTTTCTGGTCTATTGAAGCTCCATCTCCAAATAAACATGACCCTGAGTTGTACAAACCCTGCTCTGCCCTGTTTGTCTTCTGTTTTTTTTTTTCCATTTCTTTCTTGTCCTCTAAAGCCTCGTATTGTGTCCTCATATTATGTTTAGTTTCCTTTTGGGTTCATTTTGTAAGAAGTAATATGAAGGGTAGCTCTTTTAGAAGACCTGTGTATACACACATGGGTTTTTGAGGATTTATGTTCCTGTGGAAGAAATGGAAGGTAAAACAACTTCTTCAAATTTTCATGTGCTTTTAATTTAAATAAGGATTGTTGCTCTTCAATAGTTGGTGGTTATTCAGAATTATTAAAGCCATAACTTTATTTAGATTTGGTGCTCTCCAGACACCATTAAGTACAAACAGAAAATCCAACAAACACTCATCCTGAAAAAGCCTCTCATCTCTTTTGCAGCAAGGTTCAATGTGCAAATAGGAGGAAACCAATAAAACCAAGCAAAGTAGTCTTAGGTGTTTTAAGATTCTTCATAGGATTAGTAAATAAAGAAACAGTTAATCCAGTTTCTTAAGTTTTAGAAGTGTAAACTACAACAAACTTTTTAAATTAAAAAGCCAGTGATCTTGCTTTAAACTGTAAAACATTTGATTTCCTCCTTTTTTTTTTTCCTCTTTTCCAAATGAATGACCTTTGGACCAGTCCAAAATATCAGGGAGTTATTATTAGAAAGTTAGATTTCCAAAATTGGCTATAGAAACTATATGGATATCGTTTCAACTGTAACCTGTTGTAAAGAGACAGTACAAACTCCCAACACTTGAAACTACGTGTTAAAATGAACACAGAGTCTTTATTTTGCAACATGTCAAGGTGTAAGCAAAAATGAGGTGCCAGTGAGCAAAAGGGAGTGTCTGTCACCAGTGGCTTCAAACAGAAAAACCCAGATGTGTGTGGAGTGATAAGAAACATCTTTTGTCACAGTAGTTTGTAGTGACATGGCTTGAGCTCTTTTGAAAATTCAAGTGTTTATTGGAAGGCAGAGAGTAGCCTTATGCACTCTGTTCAGGTTGTGAAGTTCCCACTACAATCCTCTAGATCTCTTGGATGTGGTTTTGGGGGATTTGTAATTTGTGTGCATTACAATAAATGCTCAACAGATTGGGTTGAATAGGAGAACTACCATGAAAAATGGTCAGAACATATAAGTCTCTTCTGAGACTCCAGAATGAGCTGAAAGCAGAGTGAAGTTTCTAAAACTATGAGAACAACTTTAAATACTTAATTCTATTAGTAATTACTAGATGATCTATAAGAAGAATATAGAGAGGAAAGAAGTAATAACCCAAATGTGCAAGCTTAAAAAAGGCATAGGGAAAGTAAGAAAGGGTAGAAAATTAGGAATGCAGGAGGTACTTGAGGAAGGTACATAGTTTTTGAAACTAGGCAGAAGATGAATGAGAGGAATGTCTGTGAAAAGGAAATGGTAAGTTGTAGAATTAAAAAAATAATATTGAGGAGACTGTAAGTGAAGGAGATGCCCTAAGGGTCTGTCATTAATAGGACACTGTCTCATTTTTATTAAAAGCAGTCTTCTTGTAAGAAAGAGAGTGGGAGTGAAGGCCAAATCCTGTTAATCTAACAAGGAGGTAGAAAAGAATGAAGGAAGAGAAGATTCAAGAAAAGGAGTTCCTGGGGTGAGACAGAATCAAATATCTCTGGTAGGCAAGGGTTTTTAGCAATTCAGAAGAACTTGAGGAAAGGCTCATGACTTAGGAGAAATGTAGCATTTTTTATTTTAGAATTAAAAGTGCATGATCCACGTGTGGTGGGGTTTTTTGTTTGTGTTGGATTTTTTTATGCCCTAGATTGAGTAGTCGAGTACAGATTCAGTGCCTAAAAATTGGGGAGAGTTTGTTTTAATTCAACCAAAAGGTCTTGAGGTTTTTTTTAGCTGAGATGAAAAATTAAAGAAATCCTTTAGTTTGGCACTAAATATGTTGTTCAACTCAGAGCAAAACTTTGATTTCTAAGGAAAACCAAACTTGAAGCTGGTTCACAGTTCATGAAGACAGTAGTGAAGTAATGATGATTTTGGTAAGGGTTCCTCTGCTATCCTTTTGCCCCCAGTGTTAGGTAAATGAGAAGAATACAATTTCTGTTTTCTCTAATTTCACTTTGTTTTGTGCATCTGATTCAGAGGCTTTAAAATATCGATTCCTTTACATCTATGATGTTGGAAGTAAAATCAGAAGTCAGTATTTGATGAGGAAATCTTCTGTGAGGCACCCAGGCTAGTAAGTAGAAAGCTAAGCAAATCCCATTAGGATGTCATTAAACAAAGTTCAGGGGCACTCCTGCAGTGAAAGGGAGAAAAACCAAAAACGTAAGTTCTTGTCTCAAAGAGATTGCTTACTTTTGCTTTTCACTCAGCCTGTCTGTATCTCAATTTCATGTTCCTGTTTGGGGAAAAAAAGTCGTGCATTATCAGAGGCTGTGCTAAAGGCCCAGGTTGAAGATTCCCTTGGGCACCTGTTGCTTCTTGAACTCTCTGACACTCAGCTCAAGGGCGTTGTTATTTCTCTGGAACTTCAGCCAAAACAATCAAAAGAAGGAGCCCTGCTGAGCTGGAAAGCAGAAGGATCCCAAGCACAAACAGGGAAGTAGGCACTGACATGGACTGACAGAGAAGTGCATCAGAATGCACAGAGGCAGCAGAGGTTACAAAGTTCAAAAAACAAGTTTCTTACATTGTGCTACAACGACTGTGTGTTTGTGTAAGGATTGTGTTTTCTAAGGATTACTTTGTTTGCACTGAAGAAATATTCCTGCTGCTTACTTTGCATTTTTTTCCCTTGCTCTTGATAGAATTTAGTATTAAGGGTTAAAATGTCACCAGCGTCTTTCCTATTATTGTTACTATGTTCTGTATCTTTTGGACGTTTGGTTTTACCTTTAAACAAAGCTAAACCTGGGATAACTGTAAGGCTGTCCTTTCTTGGTTTAGTTTTTCTATTAGTCATTTTGGTTTTTGCTAAGAATTAAAAAGAATTCCATTTTATTTCCAGTTTAGAACTGAAACATCAGCTTCCTATTTTTGAACATTAAAAGGTTACTTACTTACCCCCAGTTAGAAGTCTTCATCTCTAATCCTCTATATGGGATACTCTAAGACAATATAAACTGCCTCTAATTTATCTTTAGTTTGGTACTAAATGAAACGGATTTAAATGTCTCAGAGTTGTATATGTTTTGTAGTATTCAAAGCAGTTGTGTATATTTTGCAGCAGCTGCTTGAAGCAGTATGGGAAGCTGTCTTTCATAAATGTTTGGTTGCTTGGCTTTGTTCAAGTGCTCAAAATAAAATCGGTCACAAGAGTGCTGCGGAGGAATTCATATGCAGCAAGGGTGTAAAAATTGCTTGGTGGGATCCTGAAGCCTAATTTTGCCAATAATTATTTCCCCTCTGCTGCATAAGACTTGGCCTTTCTGGTGGTCTGCTGCATGTAGAGCAGCTTGGGGTTTTTCTGTGTTAGAACACTGTAGCCTAATTACAGGGCTTATTATAGGCTGGGCAACAAAATGTTTCAGATGTTCTGTGAGATACAGAAGATCAACATAGATAATATAATGATCTCTTCAGGCATTCTGCTATAAATGGATCCAGCTCTCTTAAGCCTCACAGGGTTGCTGATATGTTATTTCCTGAGTGTCATTTCTTTCAGCTCTATTAATTTACAGTAATTTTTACCATCTGAGGAAGCAGAAGTTAGGAATTTCTGTCTGTTGTAAAGTCTGATGGTTTCATAGCTTGCCCATTTATACTCTGACCTTCTCTTTTGGCATGTGAAGGTAAGAATGACATACATATCCTAAACTTTGTGTAAAAACAATTTTAAAAATGTGAAAAATCCCAACTCTGTGTCTGTTGAAATGTTTCTGATGATGGTACATATTTAAAGGGAAATCACCCATTAGTGACTTGACCTTGTGCAGTGTGGACCTTTGTATATGTGAGGTTATTGCACAGGTGAGAGCTGTTTGCTCTCTTGAGATCCAGTGCTTGAATCTGTGCATGAAAGTAAGTGAGGTGGTCTGCTCTACCTTTCACAGATTTAATGAGAAATCCAAGTCCTTCATAAGCAGCATGACTTTATATTTTGTAATTAGAACAGGTTTTTTGAATGAAAAACATTCATTTTAACAACCTGGTAATTAGAACAGGTTTTTTGAATGAAAAACAGGGCTCACCACACTTAGTCTTCTGCTTTTTCCAGGATGGCCATTTCTGTTGATGCTCCTTTCCCTGGTTTAAAATAATTTTTATTTCATGTATTTTCCAAAAGACATTGTAATATAGGTATTTTTAGCATTGCTTTAAGAAGAAAATAAATTTCATCAATATAACAGGGAGAGAGGGGCATTTATTATCCAATATTCAGTTTACTTGTAAATGTGTGTATAATGATTGTATACATATAAACCCCCCTTGTTTTTTTATTTTCAAAATTACCTTTGTGCCTTCCTGCTATACTTGGCTTGCTTATTCTATATTCCAGTAGAGGAGCAAGGCACAGTATGACTTTAGTACAACTCCAGTTTAGTGCACCTGGAGATGGGGTGACTTTCAGTTCCTGTCACACTGGGGTTCCAAGAATCACCTGACAAAAAGTGATTCTCGGTCTTGGAAGGAGAAATTTTATATTTTGAACAGCTGTTTTTCTAAAGCTTCAACTCTCAACTAGAACTTTTAATTTTAAATGAATAACTTAGACAGATGGAGGGGTTTTTTTCCATCTTGCTTGTAAACTTCTTGGAAAATAATATTTGTCAGACAGGATTTTTTTTTGCTAAAAGTACCAATATTGTATATGTGTATTTACATCTATATAATGTCTTTTGGAAAAAAGTAACTGAACAGACAAAAAAATTGAACTGAGAAAAATCAGGTAGGACCTGGATTTTTTTTATTTCTCTTGGAGGTGCACATTTAGGTGGGAATGAAAAAAAAAAGGACTCTTGACAGTTGTCAGCAGTCTGTTGTTTGTATCTCTTACTGTGCTCTAACCAGTAACAATCCTTTTGTTATAAGGTGTAGCAAATTTCAGTAGGAGCTGGTAGAACTGGTATATTAACATTGTCTTTGTCTGTGTTTCTCTCTGATTTGCCCTGCTACAGCTTTGATGTGATCTCTCCCTGTATGTTATTTTGATTGATTTGAATTAGTCTGCCTCCAGAAAGTAGGTGATTAATTTGAGTTTGGCACACAGCCCTTTCTTTTCCTTAAATGTGGGGCAGTGTTCAGTGTATGTTTATGTCATGTGTTCAGCAGCTCTCCTGTTGCATTGCAGGCAGGCTGTGTTTCAGTGGCTGGGAACCAGGACTGCACTTTATGGTGATTGCTGTTCATCACACTGGCCCTTGTATTTTGTGTTGCTGACCTGCTGTTTTCTTTACTTCAGAATTGCATATTGAATATGGAACATATTTGACAGCACTCACTGTGGGACCAGTGAGAAATTCAGGGTATATTCCTCTCATTAGGACTAGATCTGAGAGATTTTTACTGTTAGGAACACAGGCTTGTCTGTGTATTAATGACATTCCCCTGTGGTCAAATGAACAGTCACACATCTGCCTGCTGGAAGCAGAGATTTGTATCCCCCTTTTTTTTTTTTTTTTTTTTTTTTTTTTTTTTTTTTT
>VZUI01043995.1:22407-82407 GCA_013401135.1 Cettia cetti
CCCCTTTTTTTTTTTTTTTTTTTTTTTTTTTTTTTTTTTTAAGGAGCATTTCAAGTTTTGTTTTAGAAAGGTGTTCCCTTGTGGATCTCGGTGTCCTGTGGAACATGTTCTTGTTAGCTCAGCAGGTTCATACTCACTGTCCCTACAGTGAGGAGCCTGTCCAGCATCCACAACCCTGCTACCTGCAGAGGGAAGGGAGAAGGAAGCCCTGAGTTAGATAATCCCAAGGAGTGTTGGTGGATGGGCATCCCACTGGTGCAGGCATCCCACGGGCATGGTGCCTGTTCTCCAGGAAATTCAGGAGTTGCAGGATTTTTTTGTGTGTTCTGCAGCATTAATCTCTCTTAGTAGGACACAATTGCATGTGAACTTGTCTTTTACAAAGGACTATAGAAAGACCCTTTGGGAATCTTAAATGTATTTTCTGTTAAATTAGGGATCCCTGCTTGCAAAAATTGTTGTATTTCTCACTCTCTGTATTTCCTGCTTTTTGCAGCTTTCAAAATGACATTTCTGTGTCTTTGAGTAAGCTCAGATGGATGCTGTGTATTTTATGCAGTTGGGTGATAGCACAGAAGACTTGTTGAGTCTTAACAACACTATTAAATTAATTATTTTTACTTACTTTCAAATGCTTTTAATCTTTAGTAAAACACATTTCCTTTTAATGTAATTTTTTCATGGAAGAGTATATGTAATTTGTAGGTCTATAGGCAGTTGTAATCATGGTATGGCTTTCCACATAGCTGTATGCACATTCATCCATTAAAAAATAAACAAACAACCCAAAACAATCCCCAAAAACCTCCTTTATTCATGTGAGGGTAACAGAGGGGCTGTGATTATGTATTTTATGGCTATATTTTGTTGCTGTGATGACGTATATGAAATTTTAGTTCTCCTTCTGACCAGAAAGAGAGTGGAGAAGATTTTTAGGTAAAGCTTTGCTAGCAATATTGTAAAGTGAAAGGTAAATTCTGTCTCTCCTTTTCAAATAACAGATGGGATTTAGTTACTTAAGTAATGTAGGTTTTTGGTTACTTAAGTAATTTTAGTTAAGAAGTAACCTCAGGGTTTTCCTGTGATCAAACAAGCACTAGGACTAATAAATTTGGATTTCTGTTAGTGGTCAAAGGCTCGTGTTTCTTTTAACAGAGAATTGTGTGTTCTGAGAATAAACAAAAAGCAGCACCTGAGATCCCAAGTACTGCCTGGTAGTACTGCTGGAGCTCTGTGGATGCATCACCCACCCACCTTAGTTTTTACAAATACTTTTTTCAGAGGTGCTACCTCTGTATTGGTAGTTTCTATGAAGATTGCTTAGCATTCATTTGTCCTGAGATAAATTTCAGAACAAATTTCTAGAATATACTAATAGTGATTCTGCTGGTATGAGGTATCTGTAGTTTATTACCCTGTGACTAGTTGAGCTAAAAATTGCACACATCTTATAAACATGTGTTTGACAAGTGTTTAGTCTGTCATTGAGTCATGTTGGGACTGTGTGAGTAGGAGAAAAACTAAGTAAATTATTTAAGAACCAGCATCTGTGCCAGTGCTGTGGCTATTTTGCAAATGAACCTTACTTGTGACAAATTCTACCACAAAAGCTAGGAGCCATCTAGAACCATCAGACTTTTAAAGCAAGAGTGTCTTAAAAATGAATTTACTTACAATAATGTTGAATATCTTGAATATATATTGAACACTTTCTAGTTTTATTTAAATAAACTCTCCTTAGCCTGTCCTGGAAGCCCTGGGTTGCTGCCCTTCCAGCAGTACAGCACAGGCTGTTGGAGGAATACTGAGACAACTTGCAGGTTGCATGCTTCATCTTAGGATTTTCTGCTTTCCAAACTTTTAAGCTAAATCTTACATAATTATGTTTTTATTATGGATTAGTGATTAGGCAGTTGGCTGACTGCAGCTGGGGTCATTGGAACACTGTTGATATTTCATGTTATTATGGCTTTTCAGTGAAGGGGCCTTAGGCTTTTGGCAGTACCTCTATGAATTTTTGTGTCCTGAGTTCTTGTGTCCTGAAATTTCTTCCCTGGTAGTACTTTTTAAGAGCTGGTATGTCAGTACAATGAATGACTGAAAAAAACCCCACTTTTTTTTTTTTTTTTTTTTAAGACTGAACAAAAAATATATTGTCATGAGGTAGCTTATCCCTAAACTTCGCATTTTAGGGTTGCTATTCAAATTTACATAAAATAACTAGGGGAGGGGTAAAAATACATGACTTCAGAACATTTTCCAATATTCATATCAAGGCATAGCCTTTGATTTATCTGACTCTCCTGCTTTCTATCTATTAACGTTTTAAGGAGTAATAAAATACGTTTGGGTATTCACCATAAGCATTCCTTTCTTTTAGAAGGTGAAGCAGCATTAATGTCAAAGCTGTGACATTAATGACTAAGACCAAGGTACTTGTATGTGTGTCAAAGTAGCAGACACCTCATGGGCTGCTTTCCCTTTCTGTGTGAATGAGTTTTGAGTGGGTTGCTGAGAGTAGCTTGTTTCCCATTATTCCAACTCAGGTACGTGCTGATCCTTAAGCTTCTTAGAAATCTGTACATGTTCTTTACTTTCACTATGCCAGGAAAACACATTCAGTTATGGATTTTTTTATTTCCGTTGTAGTTTGTTTGGGGAATTAGTCAGGGACGATATAAAATTAAGGAACTGTGCAAAATGTAGAGGGGTTTTGGGTTTTATTTCCCATCAGAATTTTAGAAGTATATCTTACTGTTGAAAGGCTTCCTAGTGCATTTAGGCATGTTGTAGGAGTGACACGAAAAAATTTGCTGAAGCCACCAAAGATCTGGGGAGAAATGGGAAACCACATCTAGAGTGTTAATTGTAAACTATTTCAATGCGTGCTCTCTTGCTGATGAAGTGAATCATCTGTATGAATGTATTCATGTGGCATTTTTTTGATGAAATGTTAATTTTTTGCTTTATTAGCAATTCTATTGTTTTGCAGCTTTTCATGAAGTATATTTGTTGTAAAGAAAGCAAGCTGAAATAAAGCAGAATGCATAGAAGACATTTCATTGTAGTTCAATTACAGTTTTTGGTTAAATTTTAACCACGATGGGGACAAATGTTGTCATTCTGTATAAACTTTGTGGGTGTAACTTCACGTCTAGCACTTGGAAATACTTTTGAGACTTGCAAAGCTGGGGAGATGCCAGCAAGTATAACATAAGCTACAGGAAAAAGCTGACTCATTCCTTTGCCTTGAAAAACCTGCCAAAAATAACACAGGTAGAGATTGCTTCTCTTACTACTGAGGCACAATTATTAATTTTGTTATTTAAATATTACTGAGTTAATTTAAAAATCTAAATGGAATAATATTTTTTATTACTTAAACTTACAGCAGTCAATTTTTGTAACCTCTGAAAGTAATGATTTCAAAGTAGCTGTGTGTGTAGTAAGGTGATGGTGTTTGTAAAAAGCCTCTTTCTGTTTAAAGTGATTGGTATTTCTGCAGAAGGTTTCATGGAATTTGTTTAGACACACATCTCAGACTTGCTTTTAACAGGTGAGATTTGGTAGTTGCATAAAGCTGTTCAGAAGCCACATTTCTCTGCATGGGAATCTTAGAGTCCCATCTGGATGTCCTGGGGCAGAAAGAAGTGGTAATTAATACAGCTGGTTTCAGTAAAACCTGTGTTGTGTTAATCCACTTGAACTGCAGTATTTGACTAATACTTGCAGGATGTTTTTGTCAGCACCAGTTATTAAAACTTCTGCTCTTTATTCTGTAATTTTCTACTTTTCATTGGTGTAAGCTGATTGCAAGAGAAGTCTGTGTGTGATCTAATTTTTTATGCAGTTTCCCAAAATCACAGTATGAGCAGGTCAGAGCAAATGTTTTGTTCTGTTTGCACCTGCCAGTATCCATTATTACCAGTTCTGTTGGAAATTAACCCAAATTAGTATTGGCAGAAAACAAAGTTATTAGAGGAGCATTATTTCAAAATATTACTGTTATTACTGAAATATATGTATATAGCAGAGCTTTGTGAGTTAGTTTCATTTTAAGAAATACTTCTGTGCTCAAAAGGAACCAACAAATTATTGCACTTCTCCTGTTTTGCTTTGCTGTTGTATGTGGAAATATGTGCCTTTGTCGCTTACGTTTAAGCGGTTTGAAATTCACTTTTGCTTTTTCAGTCCTTTTGTGGATGCTTTGTCTCACTAATGCTTTCCTTTATCATTTAGTTATTTGTTTTTCCTCTTTCTGGATATTGGTTCAGTTTTGGGTTTTGTTTCCTTTCTTTTAAAAACGGCCCTTCTCTCCATTGTAGAAAACATTTCAAGTTCTATTGTCCATTTATTTTGTCTGAACATCAAATAAAAAATTGATTTTAAATTTTCAGGATAAGAAGTTCATCATGTGAAAGCAGAAAATTAGAGTAGGAGTACTGTATGTCAGGGAGAATATCACATTTAGCCTAAATTAGGAGTAGAATTATTTGCAATAGACTGACAATTGTAAACAGAGTATTATCAATGACCCATTTTGTGCTGTGGAAATATATAATAAAATACAAAAGACAAGAAAAAAATTTAAAATTTATTATGGATTACTTAATAAGGGCTTTTTAGTGTATTTCGTTACATTTTTTTAAATTCAGCAGATCTTGAATGATCAGATGAATACAGGCTAATATTTCC
Source organism: Cettia cetti (assembly GCA_013401135.1). NCBI lineage: Eukaryota > Metazoa > Chordata > Aves > Passeriformes > Sylviidae > Cettia > Cettia cetti. The sequence goes on from VZUI01043995.1 coordinate 27,103, forward strand.
AAAATGTAGTAGCTAGAGTTTTTTTATTCTGCAGAAATCAAAACCACAGTATGTTTGTCTGTGTGACACAGTATGTGTGTCATCTTGCCCTCTATAGTGAGGTTTTGTATGTAAGTTTTGGTATTATATTCACTTAAATAATCAGAAAAAATAAATCTTAAGGTTAAGTACAGAAAGAGTCAAATATTAAAACACGTTTTTCTTTGTTCTGAGTATGAAACAACAAAATGCCTTTTTTTGGTTATAATTTTAAGTATTTTAAAGATAAATATAGAGATAAAAATAAATATTTGTATTTATATACCCTCTACAAGCTGGTAACACCTCTTCCTGTCTTTCTTCTGCTAATGTGGAAAACAGCATGGGGTAGACTTTCTGCATTCGTGATTGTTTTTGTATCGAGAAGATAACTAAGTATATAACAGGAAGGAGAGGCAAAGTGAACAGTATAGACACAAAATGCAGAACTTTGTTTTTTTAGCTTGCCAGATGTGTTAAACCAAAAGTAAAATCTGAGTTTGTAGCATTTGAGGGAGAATATAGATTTTCGAAAGTCATGGTAATGAATGCTCTCATCAAAAAAAGCTTTTAGTGAGTTTCATAGAAATAATTAAATATGTGGTTTATGAGGCTGTTGCCTGAAGTTGAATGCATGAAAAATTTAATAGTGTAAATCTGAATGTGTCAGAAAATCAGGGGGTTGAAAGAAAATGCCACATGAGCAAGTTACTCCATTGTAATTCCCTCTGACTTTCTGAAGCACTTGATGTCATTTGGTTGGACATCTTTGGATTTTGGATCATCTACCATGGCAGTTCTTATTACCCTGTCTTGAGGTCTCATTTGTGTAGTTTAATGTAAACCTCCTCAGTTTTTAGCTAAACAAATGTAAAGCTCTGCGAGGGCTTTGATAAGTAAACTCAAGTGGTCTCACTTGCTGAATGCAGTCAAACCTAAATAAGGCTTTTGGAATTCTCTGGGAGCAGCTTGTGCTGGTTGTGTTAAGCTGGTTTGGTTATTTATCCCAGTGAAACTCCTGCATCTCTCAGGTGTGCAGGTTATTTACATCTTTCCAGCCTCTTCCTCTGAAAGGATTGTTCTTCCAGCACTGTGCTGCTCCAACTTGCTTTCTGCTTTAGCTTATGGATGTGTTTTCTAGTGCCTTGTTTTGGAGAGTTGATCTTGTGTTGTGGTTCATTAAACCTCTTGCTCTTGACTGGGGTGGAGGTTCCAAAGGGGAAGTTTTAAGGGGTCTGTATCTGTCAGCCAGAACCATTGTGTGCTCTTGAGGTTGGGAATGAGAGGGGAGGAATAAGAAGTGGCTGCTGAGGAAGAGCTCCCTCATCACCCATTGCAAAAGCCTTTAACTGCTCTTTTGTCTGAGCTTGCCTTTAACTCTTAATTCATCTAAACATCCCTTTTAAGTTCTGGAAATTCTGGAAATATAAAAACTACCTCCCATCTGTAGTTTGTGAAGTGGAAGGAATCCCTTGCCTCGTTTGAATATTCAATCAGTGTATGTAGATTTCTGTTTTTAAATAATATGGTTGGTGAATTCAGTCCATCTTCAAACTTTGTTTAAATCACTGAGTATTTACAACTCGTGAGTGGAATATTTGTGCTATCTAAATACCCACATTATTCCTAAGACCCTGGCATGAGAGTCACTCTAAGATGCACTTCTTTGCTTTTAAATGGTTAGCTCTAGAATTGTGTATTTTGAAGGGAGTAATTTACATTGTTGCTTCAATAGATAATTAAGGAATAGTGGCTCTTGGTTGTCTTTCTAACACTGTTTTGTACTCATAAAAGATACTCACAATTAGTCAGAACTGACCAATCTAGTTAATATTCCCTTCTAAAGTCCTAAATTTTGATTTTCTTTGCAGTGTTCTTTAGGTACCTAAATAATTTCAGAATGCCACAGATTTTTTATGTTGCGCAAACTATTAATGAATTTGGTAACCTTTCATTAACCCTATTGGCAGATTGTTCCCTGTTTTCGGGAAACAAAAAAAGTTGGATTTAATATATTTCAATACTGTAACTAGGAAGTGTGCTGCTTAAAAAACACACCAAAAAATATTGTTACTTTGAACCTTTGTAATGGGCACTTGTTAGTCCAGTGTTAAAGGATGTCAAGGATTCTTGACACCCTTTTGATTTTAAAGAACCCCAGGATTCACAGTACGTTTATTAAAATAACCTGTATTGTTGGATGATGGAGTCACAGGTACTTGAGATTGGAACTTGTTTCTGGATGTCTCTCTGGCCCAAAGCAGGTCCAATTAGGCCACGTTATGCTGTCCTTAATGAATTTTTAAATAAGCTGTTCCAATTCCTGGATATAGGATTGATATCCCTAAACAAAATGTATAATTCAAGAAGAGCTACATTCAGTTTATAATTTAATGAACTAAATTGTGGGCCTGGTAGTTGTTTGAAGGTTGTAATCAAAACAGAAATTACTCTGTTTCAGGATGGAATAGTGTTATTTATGGCAGAATTCGTGGATGGATAGCCCTGAGACACACCTAGGATTCTTGCCTTTGGGAAAAATCTTCTGAATCTCCTATAATTTCCCTTTAAGGTGAACTTCACACTTTAAACAGTGATAGCATTAGAAAGCTGTGGTGCCCTGGGTCCAGCAGGGACACTCGTGGATATGCAGTGTGAGAGCAGCATGAGCACAGAGTGCTCCTTCCCTGGCATCACTCTCAGCATCAGGTTATTGAGAGCTGAAGGAGCTTTCTCATCCAGACATGGTTTCTTTATATTAATCACCCATCAATAGAATTAATACACTGGTTATTAAAATTGTTTCGAGGGTAACACACATTTTTAATGAGTATAAATTAGCCACACAGGATAGTTTTGGTGATCAAAGATCCCTGTTTGGAGAGACAAAAAAACTGTAATATCCTGAAATGTTTGCATAACCATAGAGATGTGAGCCTCTCTCAAAGGGGGCTGACACTGGGGAAGAACAGCATAGAACAGATCTTGCCTTAGTAACGTGTTCTTGTTTTAAATTTTTTTTTTTTTTTTGTAGTCACAACCTTCTCCCAATGAAATTCTAAAGCAGATGGTTGTTCCTTTTTCTTTTTTTCTTTGCAGGGTCTACTTATAGCTGTCGTGTTAGAACATGGATATTTAATATTTATGCAGTATGTACATGTGCACTGCTACCATTTGCTGTCTACATTATTTTAGTCTTCCATCTTGCTTAACAAACAGTGTCTGGACTCTTTAGTTTTACAGTGTGGTTAATAGAGGTCTTTCCATCAAAAAAGTACATAATGCTTCTGCTGTATTTTTCTTACTCCTGTGCCCCTTAAATGTCATCAAGTTTACAAAACTGGGGATATATGAACAAGTGAGTTATTCAGTTTTAAAGAAAATAGCTTGGAGCCTCTATCATATTTAACCCCTCTAACTAGGCTCAGAAGAAGTTTGAGCTGATTTAATCCTCTGAGACAGAGCTTTGACAGAAGTGTGAAAATGCCACATGGCTGTATTTCTTCACAGCTGAAGCAGCTTCTTTTCCCCAAGTAAAGAGATTTTTTTTTTGCACCAGCAGATCATTATTAGTGTAAGTTTTGTGGTACAAAACCTGTATTTGTTCTGTGTATCTTACACATGCAAAATAAAGGATAATTTTGTCTCTCAGCCAACTTTATCTGTTGATTGACAGGAATTAATTGTATGTTGCAGAAGAGTATAGGAGGGAGAAGCCAATCCAGAAAATCCCAAATAAACCAAAACCTCCTGCTCTTTCCTGGAGGTTTATTAGGTGAACATGATCAAGAGCTGTGTATGACTGCAAAAACCACAATGATGATAAATGAGACACGTTGTTAAAAAGAAACCACTGATTATTGCCATGCACAGTGGATAAACTGATTTAAAAACTGATCTGGTAGGGAACTTTGTTTTCTCTGTAATTTGATACAGCCTCATGGGTTGTTGCTGTAGCTTATGGGTACCTCTGACCTTTTCCTTCTCTGCTTTTTAAATTATTATTTATGCAATATTTGTTCCTAAATGCAGGATAAATCTTATTGCAGTATCACAGCAATTTAGCTGAGTTCAGCAACAAAACTTTCTGACTTTATGTAGCCTTAACTATTAATGGAAATTGTAAAAAAATCATGTTTATATATCCAGAGGGAAAAAAAGGCATATAAATCTTGATTACATCTATTTTTGTGTTTATTAAGCACTTACTTAAGCTACATTTTTTAAATGTTAGTTTGTACAAATGGTGTTGATAGATGATGACTGTCAGTAGTTCAGTCACAGGGTGTGACTTTGTCCTCCTGGGGTACCAGGGAATCTATGAGCTGCTAAACGTCAGTGTTCCCTTCTTTGCTGGGGGCCAGACACTCATTCAGCAGGTGTTCTGGCCAACAGGTCAGATATATCTGACATATGAGGATGGATATTAGGAGTTGTGAGAGTAGAAAATGGATGAGTTGCTGCTGGTACAGGAGAAAATGGAGAGTAGTGGGCTGCTACAAGCTCTCTTTAATCTTGCTGTTAAGCCTTCTGATGATTTGGACAGTATTTAACTGCATAAGCCCTGCTTAAAAAATGCTTCCTTTTCTACCTGAGGATTGTTTAAATTTTTGGGATGGTCCCTTGAGTGATTCCCTGGCAGCCTGAGGAAGGGGGGGTGTGTGTGAGGTGTAGGTGTGATGGAGCTGCTCTGGAGCAGCTGTTTGCACCAGCTCAGCAGCTGGTGGGCCCAGGGGGCTGGCAGCACCCAGGGTGTGTGAGCCAGGCAGGTTTATGGGCTTGGCCATGGCTGGGGCTTCTGGGGAACATCAGATTTTCTGTGGATGTGCTGTGGGGCCGCCTGGGCTGTGTGCAGTTGGCTCAGTGTGTTTGGGAGAGTTGTGTCCCCTGTGTGTGGGTACCAAAGTGTTGTACTGACAGCCTGGGCCATGCAGTTTATTCCCTGGCATTCCACCTGGGAAATCCATCACAGGAAAAAAGGAGTCTGAGCTTCAGCTCATGTTTGTTTTTCACTTAGATGTGGGGTTTATTTTATGTAGATACCACAATGATAATATTGTTCTCCAAGAATACTCACTAAATAGAGAGCATTTTAGGGCATGTTTTGAAGCAAGCTGATCACTCTTCAAAACAAAAAGTTCTGATGTATTTTTATTCCACATGCTTGACTCAAAATTTGTTTTCTCTTTTCAGGCAGCTATAAATGGTGTTATACCACAAGAAAATGGCATTCTACAAAGGTAAGCACAGAGGACTGGAGTAGTACATGCAGAGAATGATGCTGGGTAACAGTTACTTTTTTTTCCTTCCTGAATCCTAAGAAGATGACATAATTCTCCTTTTAAAGCTGTTTCTGGAGCCACAAGTTCTATTCCTGGCAAAGATGATTTAACATTCAGTTTCTCCCATACTGATGGAGGACTAGCTCAATCTATTCAAAATAGTTAACTTTTATTTTGAATTCACTGGTGGTTGGGTCATTCTTTGCAGGGTTGTCTCTTTACAAAGACTGGATGTTGGTATGCTTCTGGTTAAGTATTTCTTTTTCCTTATGCATTTTTAAAGATACTGATATTCTATGCTTCCCTATTTCTGGCCAAAAACATTTGTACTTGGGTTTTTGTTGGTTATTTTTTTTTTTTTAATTGAATTACAGGCAGCAGAAACTGATAGATAAAGTAAGGTTGTTCCCTTCTAAAAGTAGTTTTACTGATTTTCTTTCGGCTTCTGAATTAAATTTTGGCTTGCATACTGATGCTTGGATATCTTGAAGTCACAGAAATTTGATCTTCTAAGTGCTGATGAGGCAATTGAAAAGAGCAGAACAGGAATTGAGCTACCTGAGAGAGACATTAAAACAGTGTTTAAAAATTTGTTCAGAAAAATACTTAATGTACTATTTAAAAAATTCTAATGATGAAAAAAGATATGTAATATAGGTAAGGTGGTGTTTGACATCTCTCTCAATACTTACCAAAGCTGTCATTCAACAGGATCAGGTTTTGATTGAGGATAAAACAATTTGCTCAGTAAAGTTACTAAATATATATTTACTGTAAGGTCTGTTTAGTCCATGTGAGATCAAGTCTTGGTTGTGTGGAGCACTCTGCATGTAAGTTGCGACCTCAAAACATTTCTATCCAAAATACCAGAATGTTTGATTGGGTAAAAGGAGCTGGGCAATCATTAGAGTAGTTAATGCCTGTCTTCAATCACAAGGTGGTCCAGTGCCCACTTACATTTTTCTTTCACAGTAATTTATTAATTTTTAGAAATTATTAGATAGTCAAATGTGTTTCAAATGTGTATTTTTGTTACTTTGTTTTTGTTTTGTTTTGTATTCTTCCAGTGGAAGTGGTTTAAAGGGAGGCTCAGAAGATTTAGAAACCTGCTTTCCAGTGGTTTTCAGATAAGGCTTGTTTTACTGACGTGAGGCTTTTTATGTTCTATTAGAGGTTGCTAGTCATGTATGTAGGATGCCTTCTGTGGTGGAATCAAATAGAATTAATACAACTGGACTTGCAGTAAGTTAATTTATTGAAGAGAAAAAAGTACACTTTGTTTTATAACGAGTTCAGGTGCTTGCTTTGTGATTCGGTCCTGAGAATTGGGATATTCATTGCTTCTTGGGTCTACTTAGAGAATTGTTACTCAATTATAATTAATTCATACTTGTCCACCAGATTGAATACAATGCAATATCACTTGGTATTTATACTTTTTAAAATCCTGAAAATGAAACTGTTGCCCATATTCTTTAGAGCTCTGATGTGGGCCTTTGACTTTTGAGCCATAGGTCTGAGAGTGTGGGTCTTTGTAGCTGGGCATTCATCCTTTGGAGCATGCTGATGTGAGAAGTGAAGGAGCCCCTTGTTTTACAAGCATAACATGTTTTTCTGTTTCAAATGTGAAAGGCACAATGATGGGATTTGCAGTAGCTGAGTGCTGCTGCACTCCTGTGACATGCATGCCATTCACATTTGCACTTTTTAAAGTCCGGACCTCCTCTAGATGACAGATTTGACTTGCTCTGTGAAGCATTTCCACTGAGAATCTCATGGTATCTTTGAGAACAGAAGGAATTTTTCAAATAGGTTCTGATAAAGAATGAAAAAAAGTTGTTGCAGTATTTCTGAAATCCACCATGAGATCCTGTAACTGCCCAGCATCTTCCTGGTAAGAACATTTAAAAGGCAACACTCCAGGCTTACCTGATGAAGTTTCTTGCCTTCCAAATTTGATTTCTGTACATCATAGGCTGTTGGTGTTTTTTTTTTTTTTTTGGTTTTGTTTTGTTTTTTTTGGTTTTGTTTTTGTTTTTGTGTTTTTTTTATTATTATTATTTTATTTTTTTTTTTTTGGAGTTTTTTGGTTTTTTGTTTTTTTTGCCTGGAATTATATTCCTGAAATGTCATGTTTTGTTACACTTGTTTCCAATCCCAGTTACATGCTTCCTGTGGAGAGGCTTGCTGAGGAAGATGAAGTGCTTCTGGGTAGTGAGGGTTTTCCAGTTTATTCTGGCCTGTAATGCTGTGAGTGTCCTTGAGTCAGGTATGGGCACATCCTTATATGAACCTCCAGGAGCCTTACAGGATTTTGAACTTGAAAGCAAGCTAGAATTCAGCATTGCATTACTGTTGTACCTCTAGGTGGGTTTTTTTTTAAACACACGTTTCATTATCTTAGTTTATTTACCTTAAGTGTATATCTATTTTCATATCTGACTTGTTTTTCACCAATTTGGTGTGGGAAAATACCTATCTGTGTGCAGAATTTTGAGCTGTATTTCTTGTTCTCATTTCCCCTGGATACTAGCCCAATGATGTAGAAAGCTGGTCGTTGCCATGGTGCCAATTTTTATATGGTCACATCACTCCTGGAACAGGAAATAATCCATCTCAAGATAATTCTGGTATTAGTTACATAGTGGATTTTAAATGCTTGTTTGTCACCAATGCTCGTCTCCTATTGCACTCCTGAGCCCTGAAATGTTAAAATTGCTAAAACAGAAGTTATTTTTGCATTTTCAATGAACAGTATTTTCAGATATGACAGCAATAATTCAGGAGGTGTGTGCTGGACTGTAGTAAGTGAATAATACTGTCATTTTGCTTTCCTAACTTCTGGTTAGACATACCAAGCTGTTTGGTTTAAATCATCTTGCCTTTCTTTCAGTGAGTACGGTGTAGAGACCTTGCATGGCCCAGCATATGGCCCCACCAGTCACTCTGCTGCAGCTTCTTCAGCTCCTTCCTCCTCCTCAGCATTTCGCCACGTAGTGCCATCTAGACAAATAGTGGAAAGACAACCTCGAATGCTTGACTTCAGGGTTGAGTACAGAGACAGAAATGTGGATGTAGTACTTGAAGACAGCTCCACAGTTGGTAAGGATTTGTAAAACTTAAATTAAAGCTGCTGTCGTGAAACTGTTAAAAAGACAAACTAAAAAGATTCAACCCCAAAGATCCAAGTCCTAAAGCAAAGCAGAGCAAAACCCCTCAAAAAGAAAAAAAAATCCCCCCGAAAATGCAGCCTCCACAGCTACTAACCATTTTCAAATCTCTTTGCAGCCTTAAAAAAGCAAAATTTCACTAATCCATTGTAAAGGTTAGTGATCTATCAAATATTTATTTTGAAATCTGGTTTTCTTATGAGCTTGCTTCAGAAACAAAATGGAGATTAATGATTAAGTTGAGGCATGAAAATGTAATTTGGGGCAGGATTAGTGTAGATGCAAGCTATTTATAAGCGGATGATCTTGGCATTTCCTCTTTGAATCTGTATGGCATCTCTTTCTACGCAGGATTAGTGACAAGATTAGAGGAATTCTTTCTGGTATGAAGAACATGATTGTATTCTTCTTAGTTCAATTTTTATTGGAATATTTCATTCAAATTAGGATAAATTCTGTAAGTTTTATTGTTTTTTTCCTACAATTGATATATTTTGAAGCAGTATATTAGAAGTATGCTATTGCTAGTGTTGCAGAGCATGTTATCTTTTACATTCCCCAAACTGGGAATTAATTTCCTTCTGCTAAGGAAGCACTTGTTTTTAGTGAAGAGCTTATACAGATCCAAATAAGGAGCTACGTGAAGAAGTAGGTGATGAAAGCAATTTTCCGTGCTGCAGCCTTTTATCTGGGATGAAATTTGGAAATTGAAACTTTTGATCCTCACTTGTCTTTTTCAGCAATGGATTTGGTGTTGGCTGGCGCCACCTAGCGGTGATTGCTTTGAGTTATTGATGGGTGTTCTACGTTTTCCTTTGGGCTGAGTTACATCCATGGAAATTAGATCTCAGAATCTGATCAGATCAGAATTTTGCAGCTGTGCTGCTTTGATTTTTCTTTTCTTTTTAATTTCTTAATAGTTGACTTTTACCTGAAAGCTGTAGGAGAGCAGAAGGCTCTTCATGTAGAACTTCTGTCTGTATCTTGGGATATAAACATGGAGGGCAGCCTTGTGTTTAAAGTCCTGGGAGAAGTGAGCAAGGCAAATTTTAGAACTTCAGCTGTGGACTTGAGGAAAGAATATTTTTTGCTTTTTTGGTGATCTGCTTGGCAGGATCCCATGAGAGGCTGCCCAGGAGGGCACAGAGCTGGTTGATCTTCAAGAACAACCTCTTCAAAGCACAGGAACAGTTCCTTCCAATGTGCAAGAGAAGCAAGCATGGCAGAAGGCCAGCAGAAAAGAAAAAAGAATTTCTGACTGAGCTAAATCCAAAAACAAAGTACCCAGAGGGGGAAAGTAGTGATGGATCCCATCAGGAGCACAGAGATGTGCAGGTTTGGAGTTAGGAAGACCAAAGCTCAGGTGAAAATGAAACTGCTGAGGGGCTAGAAGGATTTCTGTAAGTACATCAGCATGAAGAGAAAGGCTAAGGCAGATGTGAACCTGTGTTCAGTGGTGATTATTGAGCTTGGTCTGTGGGAAGATTATGGAGTAAATCTTTCTGGAAGCACTTTTTGAGCATAGGACAGAAAAAAAAGGGGATTTGGAACAGCCAGCATGGATTTACTAAAGGCAAATTGTACCTAATCAGTCAGCATTATTTGCCTTTTACAACTTGATGACTAGCTCAGGGGGCAAGGGGTGAGAATGTCACTATGGCTTTAGTAAGGCCTTTGATGTACTTTGCTGTTGTATTTTTCTAGTCATAATGTTAAGATAAAAACTGGATAAAAAAACTGATCGAAATCAATCTTAATCTGCTCAGAGAAAGAAGCTGATATTCTGGAGGGCAGAATATTCTGCTGTTCAGCAGGTCCTGGACAGCCTGGAAAAATGAGCTGACCGGAGCCTCCTGAAGTTCCAAGAAAATAAAGTTGAAGTCCTGTATCTGGCATAGGATAACTCCATGTTATCCCCACCTGGCTGAAGGCTGATGGGCTAGAAAACAATATAATGAAAGGGATCTTGAGTGCTTCAGCAATGAACTCTTGCAGTGAAGAAGACCTACCATGTCCCAGGCTTTACTGGGGAGAGTGTAGCTGGTGAATCCCAGGAAATAATTATTTCCTTCTATTCAGCACTTGCCAGACTGCATCTGGAACACTGTTGGGTTTTGAGGTGCCCACTAGAAAAAAGAAGTTGACATCCTGCAGTGAGTCTGGTCAGGGGTCTGGAGCTCTGGGCTAACAGGAGGAGAGGCACAGAGAAGAGGGTTTGTTCAGCCTGGGGAGGAAAGGGGGCAGGTACAGACCTGACCTCTTTCTACAGCTGCCTGCTGGAGGACGTGGAGAAAATGGAGCCAGACTTGTCTTGGAGGTGCATGAGAACAGGAGGCAATAGACACAACATAAAAGATTCGTGTTAAATAAAAGAATTTTATTTTTATCATGAGGGTGGTGAAGTACTTAAACAGGTTGGCCGGAAAAGTTGTCAAACACCCATTCTGATGTGTTCAAGAGTCAGCTGGACAAGTCATTGACTAAACTGGTTTAATTAGACCTTTGAGTTGGGCTTGGGCCACACGAGCTCCAGAGGTACCTTCCAGACCGAATTATTTTATGACTGTAATAACTACAGGGGCAGAAGAGCATCAAAATGTACAAAACATTGAAAAAGCTGTCAGAGCAGTCAGTTGTATGCACATTCCAGTTCTTTAGGTCTGCACTGATGATAATGAAATTTGGTATAGAAATATGCACCCCCTTAATTGCTGGCAAAGTCTGATGCACCAGATAGCACACAGCTGCAAATGTGTGTGTCTAGTATGTATGGAGTATAGAATTGCCAATATATATGTCCAAGTCATCAAATCCTCCTGTGATTTGTCAGTCATTCATGCTTTGTGATTATTTTTTTAAGCTTCATTTGTCCTTTACTGTTTGAAGGGTCTGTTATGAGGGTGACTAGACTAAAAATTCTTCTCATGGTAAATTTTTCCTTGCTCTTGTTTTTTAAGTAAACCTCATTGTTGTTTGAAATAAAGCAGTAAATGTTTTTATTTTATGTATTTCCTTTGTTTTTCTCTCTAGGAGATATCAAACATATTCTAGAAAATGAACTTCAGATTCCTGCATCTAAAATGCTGTTAAAAGGGTGGAAGACTGGAGATGTAGATGATAGTGTAAGTTTTCAACTGTGTTTTCAGTTAACTGAACTCAGTTTCAAACTGAGCATCTGTGGGTGGGGATTACAATGCAAGAATTGTTAGTTTCAAACAGTGTCAGATGTCTTGGGTGGCACACAAAGAACTGTTAATCTAAAACATTACAAAATAAAATCAGAACAAATCACTTTGTTTGGTTTGTATATAATGTGGCCCACCTACAAAAATTATGTTTTGAAGTAACAGGAGGTATATCTTGAAACAAAATATTTGATTATATTGTAAACATATATTTATAATCTAAAAAAAAAAAAAAGTCAGAATTGGTGAAAGTTTTATACTTATAATGATTTTTCTCCCCTCAGACTGTTTTAAAAAGTCTACACTTGCCAAAAAATAATAGTCTTTATGTTCTAACACCTGACCTGCCTCCTCCTTCTTCAAGTCATTCTGGGTAAGTCTTTTGGCCATAAATTTTATTTGCATGGTTTGGGGTTGTTTTTTTTTGTGGTTTTTAGGAAGCCACATGTATATTTGCAGGAATCTGCCGATAGTAAATACAAAGTGTTTTCACTGCACTAGTGACTGTTGGGATGAACTAACTCAGCATCTCATTGAAAAGCTTGTTGGGGTTTTTAAAACTTTGGTGAGGTTCGTGAACCTTTTAGGTTCATACAGAATTTTTCGTCCCTCAGATGTGATGACTTTAATTTATCTAGTCCCTGTGGAAATGAGAGCTGGCCTAGCATAAGCTGCTGCTTTATGTTGGTCCATTTAATGTATCTTATAAATCATTCCCATCAGAACAGAATTTTCTTCGTGAAATGTTTGTTATGTTATTTTGTTTTGTATTTTAAAATGTATTTAGATAGGCTGAATAATTAATTTCCTTTAATTGAGCAGGGTATCTTTTATTACTGATTTGAACACTCAAGAAGTAAACAGTGAGTGTTCATTTGTCACAGAATCATCAAAGCTAGAAGAGACCTTCAAGATTATCCAGTTAAATCCACCATAATGACCTCTGAAACATATCCCCAGGTGCCACATCCAGACCTCTCTTGAACACTTCCTGACTCCACCACATCCCTGGGCAACTTAATCTGATGATTAACCACTCTTTCAGGGAAAGATATTTTTCTAATACCTAATCTGAACTTGCTGTGTTGCAATTTTAAGGCCATTTCCTCTCATCCTTCCACTTGAGACATGGCAGTGGAGACAGACCCCAGCTGGCTCCAACCTCTTGTTGGGGAGTTTTGAGAGTGAGAAGGTCCCTCCTGAGCTGAAGGCTTCTCCAGGCTGGGCACCCCGGGCTCCCTCAGTCACTGCTCCCAGGACTTTTCCTCCAGAAGCTTCCCCAGCTCCGTTCCCTTCTCTGGAGCTGCTCCAGCCCCTTCTTGTCCTTCCAGAACTGCCCAGAACTGGACACAGCCCTCGAGGTGTGGCCTCAGCAGTGCCGAGGACAGGGGGGACAGTCACTGCCCTGGGGCCACGCGATTCCTGGTACATTCCAGATGCCACTGCCCTTCCTGCCCACCTGGGCATACCTGGCTCATGTTCAGCCATCAGCACCCCCAGGGCTCTTTCTGTAGCCAGGGAATATTGCGAAGGTTTGAAAACGAAACGGTGTTATATGGAAAATACTCTTCTAAAAGTAATTAGCAATTCGTTTGGTTCGTTTTCTTCCGTGACCTTCCCTTTCCCGAAGGCAGCCCTTGGATGTGCTCTTTGCCAGGAAAATGGGAATTTGACTCGGTAGCCGCTAGAGGGTGCGCAGGAATTGAGCCTGTGAGAGGAGCTGCTCCCGACCAGCGCAGGGCCGAGGGATGGATGCCGTTGGAATTGGGCAAAATGCATGGATTCAGCTTGTCTGAAGAGGGGGTTGGCTTTCTGCTCTTGTAGGTGATGGGAGAATATTCTGCAAGTGCAGTTGTATTACTGGTGAGAGGAATTCTTTGAGAGTCAGCAGAAATTAGTAACTGCCTTCTTAATACTTTCCTACCGAAAGTACTTTGTATGTTACTAAAAGGTACTTGTGCACATTAGCGTGTAGTCTGTGGAGGAAATAAGAATGCTGATATGAAGTATAAAAATAATAATGGTAAAAAAAGGAGCATTAAGAGACGGAATAGTGGCACTGGAGCAGAGGGTGGTGTACATGAACTGTATGTGCAAACAGGAGCTGTATTTGTGTGTGGGTACAATAAGGCATTTTACCTTAGCAGCTATTTGAAGAACAGTGAAAAGACACTACTGATGCTAATTGTTTCATTTCCAATTTCAAAATTTTCTAGCCAGGTATTGCTATATGTTGTTGTTTGGATGTTATAATCCTGGGGAGAAAACTGCAGCCTGAAGAGAGTTGTTTATTGCAACTGCAGTAAAGTATATAACAACAAACTGTTTAAAAACGGTTCTTAGCCTTTTTTATTGGATTAATGGTTTTAAAGAGCTTCACTTGATAGTAGAATCAAAGTAGTTGTTACCTTTTATAATTTATATTTGTTTCATAGTGGAGATTAGTTCTGGATATTTTTAAGATAAAAGTTGGTAGCTTTGGGACAGCAAATGATGACTAATTAGTGGCTATTTAAACACGGATAATTTGAAGGCTAGATCATCTCCCTGAAGTCATAAATTCTAGATGAAAGGGGAGGCTTGCCTCCAATTAAAGCATCAATGCAGATCAAAACACATCTAATTGAAGCAATGTACCAAACCCAGTTACACTGTTTACTGCCTACTGTTAGGTCAGTTATTATTCAGATTAGTTTGTTACCCACAAATTTTAAAAGCGTCATGCTCACATCTATTATTAATGGATGTTGAAGAACTTTGCCTCTTACTCTGGGAGTTCATCTGTTGTTTTCTTCAAATGCCTTCTGTTTTGAACTAGAGATAAATAGTCGTGATTTGAATACCTCCAGAAAGTGATATTTGAAAAGCCTGAGATTCCAGTATGTGATATTTTATCTATATGCCCTTCTTAAAAGGAACAGTCTGGCCTCAGCTCTGTAAGCTCCAATTTTTGTCTGTTCTTTGTAGTGAGGCAGAACAGCGTCTGAAACATCCTTTTCCAACATATTGATATGAAAGCATTGAAGTTTATTGTGACAGACTGAATGGGCTTAACCCAGAACTGACTTAAAACCAGCATCTAAATGTAATGGCAAAGTGATCCTGCTGTTTAAACAAACAAAAATCTCCTAGGGTATCCTTGCTCATCAGTGGCCTACCTAAAGCTTTTATAGGTAATAGAAACCCAGTGAATTACTGCTGCATGCTAGTAAATTGAGGTGGAAAGATTAAATTTAAATGTCAAATACCACCTGTATGGTTCCACCCTGCTTCCACGATTTCAGCTGGCAAAGCCATACTTATCCATGCACGATATCCAGAACAATAACCACGTGTTCTGTGAGCTGAATAATGAAATCTGATTTCTAGTGAATTCCTGCCTCATCCCAGCAGCTGCAGTAAATCAGCCTTCTCCTTCCATGCTTCCCTTCATCTCACCTACCTCTGATGCTGCCTCCAGTTGTTGTGTATTTTGTAGCACATGTGTAATATTTTTCCCCTTGCACAGAGTATCAGTCTGCCCTGCATCTGTTCTCCAGCTTGCAGTCAGGTAGTGTCAAAGGAAAGGAGAAATCATATCCTGTGGGTAGTTTTGAGATCTCTGGCCAGAGGTGACCTGGATGAGTATAAAATACTGCACTTTTATTGCAGCTTTTTACTGAGGTGGGTGGTAATTTGGGTCCCCTTCCTCCTCCTGGCTGTTGATTTATACCTGATCTTTGAGACCATTCTGAAACTAAGAGACCTCCTTTAAACCAGTGACTGTATTCAAAAGTTACCAGATGGGAGCAGAAGTTACCAGGTGGGTGGAGAAAAACACAATTTCCCTTGGAAAGTAGTCTTGAAAGGAAAGATGCCAAAGAACATCCATCATCAAATATCCATGGGGGTAGATCCCTTGCACCAGCTTTGTGAGATTAGATTAATCACTTCCTCAGAGTGCAAATCCTTCCCTTTGTTGCCTTGGATGCTTCTTGAAGGCTGACAATATCCAGTTCAGGAAATCAGCTTAGGAGAATGCAAGAGGGAAGCATGGAAAGTGTGAGCATGGGAGTCTGGCCATGGAGCTGGGTCATCCAGATCATCTCTCCTTTCAATCCTGTGTGTTCTGGGAGATGCTTTTTATCATTTTTTTTTTGTTGCTGTTGTCATTATAACGGATATAATGTATTTTATACTTTTTCTGCTAAATAGCTGAAAGTCAAAGATACTTCATTATACTTGATGAATCGCTGGAAAGTTGAAAAGCATTCAACACCCAGGTGCATGCCATGGAGATTATTAGAAATAATGCAATTTTGCTAGGTGATTGTAACTTGTTTAACAAGTGTAATCATCTGTGTGGGTAAGAAAGAATCCACAGATGCCATTTTCCAAGCAATAGGTCCATATATTGCTGAATGCCTCTGCTTTAGATCATTACAGAGCTGTGCTGGTGATGTGGTGTCTTGTTGTGCGTTCTCAACTGTAGCAGAGTGTTAATTAAGAACGATGTAACCTGCAACTCCAATTATTAGTCCTGTCTGTTGAGCTGGACAGGAGCTGTGCCTTGCTTTAGTTACTTTGAAAGCTTCCATAAGAATGGTAAGATTAATGTTTTATTTTCACATCTGTTCATGAGACAGTTTAAAAATCCTGAAGTTTAAAATGCAATAGAATGTAAACAAAAGGGCTTCTGCTCATTTACATGTTAGCCAGATTTGCTAACTGATTGCTGTTTGAACCTAATCTACCACCTCCTGCTGCATTAGCTACAACAAACATTACATTTACATACTGATTTCTTATTTTGTTTTAATGTAAATAATCTGTAATTACAGTAAATTTGGACTTCTGTTGACATGAGCTTGTATAAATCTGTAAGTTTAAAATGGAAATGTTAATTACCTTGTGTCATACCTGTTTATATAAAAATCAGATTTTGGGGGAAATCTCTGTGTGACTGAGAAAGATATTGCATAGTGGGAAATACTGAGTATATTTCATAAAAACTGGAACGAAAAGGAGTATTTACACATAATTGTTTAAGAATTTACTTTTGGTGTCAAGTTCTAAAATATTACTAAAATTTTAGAGAAAAATGCTATTGAAAAGCAAGTGTCTTATAGAAAGTCAGAGCATTAATGCCATCACTTAGCAGATGGAACCAATCTATTTTGTATGTCCAGATCTTTTGCTAGAACTGGTCAGAGCAATGACCATGGTCAGGTCTATTTTCTTTCGTCTGTTCTTGAACTTCTTTTTTGGGTGTAGGCAAAATACCTCAAATGGAGGATTGGTGCCCCTAAATAGAGGCTCCCTTGCCTCCTGTGCTGCCCAATAAGTGCAGAATCATTCAGCTGAGGTCGAAAGGTTGTAATGGCAGTGTATCCCCTATCAGCAAATGCTTTTGAAAGCTGGGGTTTGCAATAGGGTAAAAGTGTTCTAGTAAGAGTGGCCTGCTTTAGTCCTGTTTCTGGAATTTAGTTTTCCCACTAATTAATTCTCAGATTAATTGAATTCTCTTAGCACTGGTGGCAACAAAGAAAAAGGAAAAAAAAAAATCTGTCTTGTCTTTAGTGGAACCTAGAGTTTGACCCTGATTTCCCCCCCCCTCCCCTTTTAATATAGCTATTTTATTTGGTAGTCAAATTTTTATACTACAAAGTTATTGTAGTCAACTATAACATTTGTAGGAAAATTAAACAGCTGCAAACACTGAAGCCAAAATTTTAGAGGTGTGCATTGTATTCAAAGTCAGTCTTCTCAATACACCTATGTGGACCTATAAAGAAATAAAAATAAGCTTCAGCTTAGTGTCAGTGCGAAGTTTCTTTTAAATACATCTTTCTTGTAAAATTTATCATTGCCTTAATGGCTGAAATACAATTTTTGAGGAAGATCTATTTTGGTCCAAGTGATTCGGGGTAATCTGCATCCCCCTTTGCAGGAGGGAATGATTGTGGGAGGGACAGACATCTGTGGCTGCATGTTCACATCAGCCCCATCCCACACAGGAGGGTGGGCACCAACACTGGCATCAGTGACCCATCAGATGTGACATCAGATCCTCCTCCCTTTGACTCTCTAGTGGACACTGTCCAAGCATTACAGCTCTCAGACCATGTGAGATTGTGATGTAGGAGCTCCAAGAACTGGAGCATTTGACCCATGCATTTCTCTGTAAGCAGAAGTTATTTTCCTAATTTTGTTATTTTTCTGAAGAAAAAGTGAACAATTAACCATGTACTGTATTTGCTAACACTTTAAAACCCAGTTTTTCCTCAAATTTTTTCAGGGTTTTTTGGTGTTTTTTTTTTTTTTTTTTTTTTAGCCAGCTTAATTTTCATCCTCTTTTTTCACTCTGTTTTTCGATGAGTATGTGCTGAGAATTTGCTTGTTAACAACATACAGCTTGTGTTGCTTAGAAATCCAAAAAGTAGAGGTGTCAAAATTGTTAGTTCAAAAATGAAAGCTTTTAATTTTTAGGCACTTCATTTAAATTTGTTTGAAGAGTATTTTTTCCTTTCCAAAATACTTCCTGCTCTCACAAGTAGAAAACTTTTCCTATGAGCCGATGCTTTCTATTAGCAAGCTGTATTTTGAGTTGTACTGAAGTGTGTGGATCATGCAGAACTGGAGAGACTGAGGGTTTGATCAGACTGGCCTGTTTCCTTCTATGTTTACATCAATTACAGAATGAAAACATGAGTCATGTTGTCAGTTAGCATCTACAGATTTTTCAGATAGAGTCAAAATTAGCTATAACAGAACCTTGTGTGAGCCTGTATGGGATCCAGAGCCATTCACATATGCTGTAATTAATGTTTTCAGAGCAATTAAATATGTCATTTGCCTCCAGTATTTGCTGAAAACAAATAAAAAATCAGAATCTGAAAAGGCACAGCAGGATATTTTAGTTACTACTGAACATTTGCCAATAGAAAATATGGTTATGGGGATGCGAAACTTACTAACAATCAAATTAGAATTACTTTTGAAAATAGGCATACAACTTTTCAGGGCTCCTTTTTTTTTTTTTTTTTTTTTTCCTTTTCTCTCTTCTGAAGGACTGTAAAGTATTTAAAAAAAATTAGGCCTTTTTTAGAAAATCCTGTGAAAGCTGCAGAAAACTACATGTTCAGCATTGATGACTCCAGTTACATTTGTACTGTCTCTCATGCACATGATCATACTTAGCATTGACAATAAGTTATATTTATTTTCCATGTTGGAAAACCATAAAAGACAAGAAATAGCACATCATGATTTTGTTTTGTAGTATGTAATTATTGAGATGTCACAGGAGCCAAATTAGGTGTCCGAGTGAAGATATTTTTGTAAGGTAAATTTCCCTGAGATGTTCAAGCAAATTGTGTCTCCCTTGCTGAAGCATCCAGTGAGTATTGTATGAGTTCCTTCTCATCTGAGCAGCAAAACAGCAGATCAGTAATTCCAGAAGGAGTTAAAACTAAAAAATCAGGTCTCAAATGATGTAGGAGTCTTTATTGTCTTCTTATATCATAAGATACAGCTGTGCTGATCTGCATGCAGATTTTGTCCTTTACTGCTAAGAGGAATGGCATGTTGGAAGTGTCACAGAATAGTGAAAATGTGAAGGAAAAAAACACAGTCTGTCATTCTTTTATGTGTATGTGATAAAAAAAAAAGGGAATTGAATAGGCCCAATTAAATTAAATATGAACAAGTCAAATCTGCATAAATATTGTTTAGAAACCCACGCTGTGTTACAGTGTTGCTGCAGTTTTGTAGCTTGTGGAAGATTGCACACAGACATAATTGCCATGTGTCTAACAGAGTCCTGCCTTCCACTTTGAAAAGTAGATAGCTGCATAATTTTGTACCTAATTAAGCAGTCAGTATGCCTTTTTAATATCCAGATGTTTTACTACCAGAAAAATCAGAAACACCCGCCCCCCCCATGTTTGTAACATGAAGATACAGTTGACCTGTTTAAACTGTATCTTAAGATTTTTTAAATTTAATTTTTTTTTATTTTATTAAAACCGCTGTAATGTACATTTAAAACAATGTGAGCAGAACTAACTTTTCTAAATGCTCAATACCCACATGAGAAATTTTGCTGTGGTTACTTTTCCAGTTCTAATTAGCTGGGTTTATATGCTTTAAATGAAACTAATCAGAAGAATTTCCATTTGGTTTCTGCTTCAGGTAACCCTAGAGAAGCAAGAGCATGCTTTGCCTTGTTCTACTTACCATCAGCTCTTAATGTGCATCATAGCTTGATATTTGGTCTGGCCATCAATATGCTGACAAGCCTATTATTAATGGCATTAGGAGTGCTAAATACACCCGATGTTTGTGAAGATAATGGGACTCTCTCCATTTTGAACATACTTAACATTAGAAGAGCTTTAAAGGCTGCAGTCACCTTATTAAGGAAGGAGTTCAGGAATGGCCTTTGGTCATTCTCAGCATGCTTCCTTGCATTTAAGAGTGAAAAGAGAGATGATAATGTTGTGCCTGGACTTGTCCATGTAGAGTTTAGGGTACCCTGGGGTTTTTGCATCTAACTGTAAAACAAGCTATAACATGCTTATCCCTGATTTTCCTGTTTTTCTTTCAACCATTTCAGGGCCCTGCAGGAGTCATTAAATCAAAACTTCATGCTGATTGTCACCCATCGAGAAGTCCAGCGGGAGTACAACCTCAACTTCTCAGGAAGCAGTACCATTCAGGAGGTGAGTGCAGTTTCACAGCTGAAGAATAAATGTAGCTCATTATAGCTAATGCCAGCTCTCTTAAAGGGGGTTTGCATAGTCTTGATAGATATTCCTGTATTTTATTGGTCTTTTTTATTTTAATCAACTGGATCATCAAGATTTGCTGTAACCTGATTAAAGAATTCACGTAGAAAAAGGTGTTCTATTAAATTATACAGAAAGGATATTTCTCTTTGTATTGTAGTACATACAAAATGCATAAACAGCCTTTATTGAGTTATTCAAATTGCATTTTACTTGGAACCCCTTGAAGCTCCCTCTGTCTTCCCTTCTTTTAACCAGCTCCATCTCCATTTTGTAGGCATCTCAACCATTGTGCTGGTTGCTGTTGGGGTGCTGTAATTCTTACTGGCCTGGTAGCCAAATGGTTTTGTGTGTAATGGACATTGCTGCCGTTCTGTGGAATGGCCAGCGAGGGGTGATGTTGGAGAGAACTTCAACAGAATTAAGTCCTAAAGGAACAAATATCTCTGATGTGATTCTGGACTCTCTGAATTCAGAATAAGCAGTCTCTTGCATATTTTTTAAAGCTCCTTTCCAAACCCAAAGACTGTTGTCTTGTGCTCTGTGGTGTATCTAATGCCAGATGTTGTGGATGTTATTTTCCATATAACCCACAGCCTTCTGGAAACTTGACAAACAACCTAGAAATATGAATCTTCAGAATTCACATTACAAAATATTAAGATTAAATGTTTGCTTTCCAAATTAAATGTATGTTTGCTATTATTGGTCTGACACTTCTCGCAGTCTTTTAGGGTTGAACAGATTTTATTGAAGTTTTTCATGTCACATGCTGACATGGTAGACAGAATTAATTTAAGTTTTGTAATATTAGCTATGGGAGTAGTATCTTATAAAACAATGAAAGACTAACTGTCTTCATTGTGAATGCTGTTATTCTTAAGATTTAAATTCTGATCTTTCCCCCATGTGAAAGCCTGTTTTCTACTTTTTATGTTTTGATCTATTATAGTAAGTTCAGTTTTGCTTTTGCTGGTAATACAAATAAACAAACATACTTGAATCAGTTTGACTTTCAAGGAGCTGAGAGCTTTGACTCTCTAGAATTAAAAAGAACTTGAATGTTTATGGATATAAATCATCCAAATATGTAGTTTTAATTTTAAAATGGTGAGATTCTATAAGAAAACACATACACATATATTTTCTGTTTGGTTTTTATCAATGCTGTATCTTTTTACTTCTTTGCTGGTGGGCCTTACCTGGCTTAAAGGATCCAGAATCTGTGACAGGGTGATCTAGGCTGCCTCTCTGAAGTTTTCTTGTTTGTTGGTAATGGCAGGTTACAGTCATCATGTTGCCATATGAAACATAATTTAAAAGTTAATTGCGATTTTTTCCCTTAAACAACCAAAATAAAGACCCAGCTGTGTAACCAGCATGAGCAGAAAACCTTTCTTTGCCTTTCTTCTATCTGTCACACCCAATAGAGTGTATAAAATTGTGAAGACCAATTCAGGGGCTAAAATGAAACGAGCTCTGTGGCCCTTGTTGTGCAGCTGATGCTGAACAGGTGAACATGTCTGTCTGTGCAAAGGCTCCTGGAAATCCCTGGGGATTTGGCTGAGGTAAAAGGGTTGGCGAACATTTGTCTAATTATAGAAAACAAGCACTGTTTTGAATGTTAACTCCCTAATGGCTTCTTAATTTAATTTTTTTTTTTTTCTTTTAGCATAGAGTAATCATTGTAACAAATCTAGGCAGTCCTTGTGGTTTGGAGGAATCGGTGGTATCGTTCCTCGTCTCCTTTGTCTCTGTCCTCTCCAGGGACTGTTAGATTTTTTTTTTTCTCTTCGCTCTCTTGTTCACACTTTAACAAATTAATAGTTTACTTTCCTCCTGGTGTATTTTTGTAATGGTGGAGAGGCTCAGTGATGCAGTTGCCAACCACAAGAGGGCAGGAAGGACTATTCAATTATTACCTAAAAATGCCGCTCAGTGTTTTCAAATTAGCTTCTGGTATATTAACAAAAAGGACTATAATGGCCAAGTTATTGTTTGATTTACAGATAATTGGCATATTGCAGGGAGGAGACTTAATTTCACCCTTTTAAATTAAACAGGGAGATTTAAAAAGACATAAAATATTCATTAATGTTCAGTGATTATAAAGCAGTGGCATATATTTATTCTACCTTTATTACTGTTTCGATAGGAAAATACAGCAAATATTTCAGAAATCGACTTGGCCATACTGACAAGTTGAAATGTTTAAGCAGTGTTAATGCAATCTACTCACACGCCATATCCTATGCAGAAAGATTCAAAATGACTACATCAATTATTAAAAGAAATACTTAAGATTCTAGAAATGTTCTACTTCTTGCCACAGTTGGGTGCAACTGTCTCTCAAGGGCTACTGGTTCAGTGTGTTGTTATTAGTACTGTGAATTTTAAGGAATTGATATTTTTTCCCAGGGTCTCAAAAACACCCCAAACTTGCACCAAAAACTCAACCTCACCACCCTTTCAGAAGGCAGAAATGTTTTGCAGTGCATTAAGTGCAAAATCCAGTAAGCTCACAACTGTGCTTTCCTAAACTACTATTGCTGCAGTTCTCTGGTTTTTTTATTGTTTAGAATGCATGTTTAATAGTAAATGATATTTAGATTAATTGTTTTTTCGAAGAAATCGTGGTGTTTAATGGGGAAACCATGTGGCAAAAAATTATCTGAGAGAAGCCTGATGCTGTCGTGCTCACGTCTGCTTCCAAAATTTTTTACCTGTTATTTTAATAGTTGGATTTTAGATGGTACTTGAAAATGACTTTGGTTATTTTTAACATTCTTTATCAAAGTAGCTAACTCTTTACGTATTAAGATCTGATTTCTCATCTTAAAAAATATAAGTTACATTCAGTTATATTGTTTTGTGACCATGAACTTATACAGAATCTTTGGAAATTAAATAAAAAATTAAATAGAAATTGTCAAAAATTCTGTATATTCAGTTTAATTTTTTTTTTTTTTTAGTTGGACAGGGGAGTAGTTAACTTGGAAAGTTAATAATAACGCAATGGTCTAAATGGTAAATTAATCTGTGTCACAGGTTTCTGACATCTGTTTGTTCTTGTAAAATTGCAGTATTAAATTAATTCTGGGCAGATACTGTTCTGGGAAATATCATTGTTGCTTTTTTCCATGATCTGCATTTTAAATTGGAAATCGGTAGGTTTTGTGCCAGTTAGGAGACTGTAAATGAATACATTTCCAGTGTATTAGATGGTTAAATAAAGACAATTTGGCAAATTGAATTCCTAATACAAGACTAAAAGGAGTTTTCTGTCTGAAGACTTGTTCTTTATTCTGCTAAGATAATTTATAGAGGCTGTTTGAAATTGGAGATTTTTTTTAACTGTAGGTTTGAGAAGCTCTGTGCTAAATTATTACAAGGCATTACCACACTCAAGATAATTTTTTTTCTATCTATTCTTACCAGCTTGTTCTCATTTAGAAATGAACATTTCTGCTACTTTTCATTTTTGCAAGTTGTAGTTTCATTATTTGACAGAAATGAAGGAAAGCCTTTTTCAGAAGAGGGGAATATTTAAGAGTGTGTTAAAAGCAAGTTTGTGTTCTAATCATGGAGCAGGCAAACTAATTTGTGAAAAACTTAATGGACTTGAGTTCTTGTCACAATAATGTGGTCTACACTTTTTGTTTTAATCAGTGACACAGAAAAAAACCCCAAACATTTTTAACAAACTGGATTGCTCCATTAAAACAAGGACTTTACATTTGTCTATTTTACTCTTTTGATACAGACTTTAAAGTCTTTTTGTGATTTCTGTGTGCAAGATTGCAAGAATATCCAGTGTACACAAGCTGTGGCTGATGAAGGGTAGATGAGTGATATATGCTGAACCCTCAGTCCTCTCTGACTGGTGATCTTATTTTGTAACTGCTGGAAATTCCAGTTGAGAATACTGTGTAGAGCATGTACTGGGCACTAGAATTCTTGGTAAAACATCAAATCTGTGCAAACAATGCTGAGAAGATGGGTCTTTAAATACTGCCTGCCTCTGCATAGCTGCCTCTGCTCTTTATTCCGTTCCTTTAGGCAATAACTTAAGCAGAGGCTGCCTGCTCAGCATCCCTGTCACCTGTGCTAGGTAATATATTTGTTCTCAGTTCCCTACAGACTCACTGGCTAAGGTGGAATATGGAAAGCAATGTATCCAATAGCCCTCCAGGCAGGAGGAGGAACTATTTGTGCACACAACTGCCTGGGCTGAGATAAACTGTAAATTCTGTGTTGACAGACCCTAATCAAATCCTTTGTGAGGAATTTCTTGAAACTTTTTTTGTGAGTGGGTGAATGTTAAAGAAGATGCAAAATCACCATTATGAACACGCAGGCAGAAGCCT
The DNA here is from genome assembly GCA_013401135.1 of Cettia cetti. Taxonomy (NCBI): domain Eukaryota; kingdom Metazoa; phylum Chordata; class Aves; order Passeriformes; family Sylviidae; genus Cettia; species Cettia cetti. The sequence continues at coordinate 51,893 of VZUI01043995.1, forward strand.
CATTTTTAAAAGGCCAAAAGAAATGTAGTATATAAATATAGGTAAGCTGCAGCAGGCAGAAAAATAATCTGGCTGAAGGTCTTGTACCTTTTTCAGGTCTGTTTTTAGTGTCTGAACAAAATATTTTCAAGACAGTTGTTGCTGAGTGAGATCATTCAAAGCAAACATCAGACACTGACATGGAGACATGAAATGCATATGTAAATAATGTTACTCTTCTTAATGCTGTAGCGAAATAATTACAATAAAATACATTTACCAGAAATAAACATACCCAAATATGGTACATATATTAATAGTTTCAGGAACCGTTGTTTTATGTTTTGACATTTTGTACTTGCTTTAAAATTGTTGAAAACCACTGTTGTAATAAACATCAGTAACTAGCACTTTTTTGATTTAATAGGAGGTGCACAAATGTTCTATTGTTCAAATACTTCTAGTTTCAGACAAGCTATTAAAATACATTGCTATGCTTATTGTACTCAAGAGCCCTATGTTTTTGTGAAATTAGAACGTTTAGTTTGCTTTTTTAAAGAAATCTGTCATCTTAAAATAATACTCAATTTATAGCAAGTCTTAACAGCAGTATACATAATTTAAACATCACTGTGATAGCCTCAGTGACTGCAGTGGTAAATGAGGACCTGCTAGCAAGCCAGGCTTTGACTTTTTCAGAGAGGAGAAAAAAAATCTATTTTTAAAAATCTTTATCAACTTTTTGATTTGATTTTTTGCCTTTGTATTATAGAAAACCGGCACATTCCTAAAGTAAAATGTATTCGCTGAAAGAAATCCTTGATAAACTTTTTGTAAGTGATCATGTGTTGGGAATTATATGAAGTTCCTTGGGAAATAAAGAGAAAATACCTTTTAGGTACCTGTTCAACAGTGATAACTTTATTAGGCACTTAAAACATCTTAATACCTAACTGAAGAGATCTGTTTCAAAGATATCCCATTTAAAAATACATATAAGTATTTTTCTTTTTCTGCAACAGAAACAGCGACAAAAGGTAAAGAAAGGGCACTATTTCTCACTTAATTATGAAACTTAATATATTCCTGACAGAATATGTTTCATAACCTGTAATTTGATTTTGGTGGGTTTGGACATGCATATCATTAAAGAAACGATCTTCAGTTATTAAAAACTAGTAAACATGGACATTTTTATATGCAAGAAAAGGCAGAGAGTAAATAATTGCACTGGTGACCAATACTGTAATAATCCTGTTTTACAATATGCACTTGACAGGTTGTAATAGTGCTAATTGAAGAGACTAATTCACACTTGCTTCATTCTATTCAAAGGCAAAATCAGCAGCTTGTTTTGCTTTTGACCAGATGGTCCTGATGAACACCTACTGTGCACTTTAAGTGCTTTACTAGAATTACAAAGGCTGGGGGCTGCATCCGACTCAAAATGATTTGAGAAGAGAAAAAAACCCTCACTGCTCAATGGATTTGGTGCAACTAAATTAATTCTAGTGGACCCATTACACATTGAGCCCCCTTTTCAAAGTGCTGAGCCTCCTCGTTTGTTCTGTAGCAATGAGAAAGTGAAAGGCAGATTACTGCAAACAGAAATTAAAAAAAAAGTGCTGTGAAAAGGAGAAAAGAGGCCTTGAAGCCTTTTCATATCATTTGGGTTTTTCAAGTGCGTTATTTTTGGGGAGGGTGGATGTATGAAAAGCCAATTGGAGTTTTTTTTGTTTTAAAGTGCGCTATTTAAGTACTATGAATATAAAAGCAAGAGCAACAGTTGACTGAGTTTACTGTGGTAAAGCTTTGTGTCCAAGGATGAATCAAATTCATTATAGTCAATGCTTTGTATTTTCATATGAATGTAGGGTTAGTTTCACAAGACTGTGTCTGTTTAGGATAATTATAATTTAATATTTTCCTTTCATAAAGTTATCACTGTAGTTTATCTAAAATTTGCTGAAAGCAAGGGTTTTTTTCCTTGCATAAATTTAGAAGCACCCAGAGAGTTTAAAACTCCAAAGGAAGCTGTTTGATTTGCAAGGGAAGGCGAGGCAGGTTCCAATAGCACAGATTATTATAACTAATTAGAAGTCACACATCTGTTAACGTTCAGTTTGTCAGCACTGTTTAGTGTGTGTGTCTGTGTTTATATCTCTTCTTCCTTTCTCTCCTTCTCTGTCTCTATTCCCCTCCATCCCTAAGTGTAAGTTGGCTTGGAGAGAAACTCTCAAAGGATAAGGATCAATTTATTTAAATTTGAAAATAATGAGGAGTCATTGTTATAATTTTGGTTATGGGTTTGGCTCTGTAAATGCTCAGTCATGTGAGTTATCCTTATTTTAGAAGTAATCATGTTGAATTGAATGGCTTTGCTCATGTAATTTAAGGATGCTAAGGATTTTGGGGATCAAGACCTAATTTAAAACCTTGAATTTTTAAAAACTGCAATTAAAACCATCGCTTGCAATTCTGATTTTGAATATTTGCTGTGTTTTACTTTCGGGTTGGTGAATTTTTATGCAAGGCTTCTATCATAATGCTAGCTATTAAAAAGGTGTTAGCATGAAATGACAAGAAAACCTAAGCAGCTTTATGAACATATTAAACAGCTCTGTCCCCAGCTCCTGTGCTATTTAGAGTGGGAAAGCAGCACTCTGTAGCTAAATAGCACTGTGCTGTTATCTGTGTGAATTATATTTAGTTGAATAACAAATGAAAAATTCAAGTTAGCATTTTTTTGCAATTAAAAAAAATTAATTTACAGCTTGTAAATTAAAGTGGTTTAGAACATGGTTTAACCTTTCTATCCTGTGTTAACTATAATATGATCACTTCTATTATTGCATGATATACACTTATATTAAAAAAACACATTCGTTGAATTGCTGATTTGTTTTCAAACAATGAAATTTGTATTTGTGCAAATTATAGTAGGCACAGTGTTCTCTCATGTTTTCTCATCAAACAACCCAATTATACTTATAAATAGTGAGGTGCTAATGAACTGTTGTTCTGGAAAACTTGATTTTTTTTTTAACTTGGGTAAGAAAGGAAACACTTCACAATTTTAGTGTGCTTGCTTGATGAGAAAACATTTGAAAATATTTTATTTATGTAAATCATGTTGGTGCTATCACTTTTAAATACACAACAGAAGCTAATCTAAAATCCCCATCAGTTCATATGGAGCGTAACTACATGCTTGACATTGTAAATTGCTCACTTAATTGGGAACTGGGGATTTACTTATATTCATTAAGTTACAGAAGTTGTTTCCTAAGAGCTAATATTTCAGCTTGAAGTTTATCACTGCGTTCACTGAATAGAAAGAGGTAATTTTTTGGATAGTTGTGGCGGTAAGGATATTTAAAGTAGTGGTTGTGGAGTTACAACACTAAAATGGTCAAAAGTATCTTGAAGCAGCAGTGTAATGATAGTGCTGCACTACATCGCTTTGTAATTACTATGCAAAGAAAACACTCAGTTGCTGTTCCAAGTGTGAATTAATAATGTTTGTCCCAGCCATAACATTCTTAGTGACACAGGCATCATCTCTGTAGTAAACCTGTTTTTAGGGTTTTTCAGTTACGTTCCTGTATCTGTGTAAAACATCAATTTGAAGTTATCTTTTTGGTTTTGTACCAGGAATTGTGGGCATAAATTGGAGAGCCTTGCACTCATTTAAAGGATAAAATGGCCTCATAATCACCCGCAAGAAATCCCTGTTACTGTTTTTAAAAAGGGTTATAGCAGCTCTGGGCAAATATTTGCAATAAGTGGCAAAATTTATGCCTTGCTTTGTGGTAGTTGCGTGACCAGACAGTGGGGCATAGGATTGTTTTCAGGTTTTTACAGCTGCAGGGAAAAAGCATCTGTTCCTAGAAAAGCCTTCATTGTTTAATTTTGACACTGACTTTTCCATGCTGCTTGTACCAGTCTCTGGATTAGGTGCCACTAAGATAAAATTTGTTTTAAGTTGCTCCCAAATGCAGCTGTCACTATACACAGCCTTGTAGCTTAGGCAAAGGAGACATAATCAAAACAAGCATTTTTGTACAAGGTCATTTGGTAGACTGGGAAAGCTCAGGGCAGGAATTTTGACAATATTGTATCTTGTGAGTAGCTTGGCTATTAGCTTTTGTGTTTGTTTAATAATTCTGGTGATCACTAATGTATATGACTGCCTCAAAAATAATGAAAGGATTTTTTTAACTGCACTGCATTTCTTTACGTATACTTTATATTAAATTTATTTTGATTGAGCAGTTTCTGTGGTATTCAGTTACGTACATCCCATGTATGTTTATTTGTATCTCTGTATCTCTACAGTGAAATGGGATGATTTACAGAAAGCAGGGAAAACTGACATTTTTGAAAGGGCTTCCATTTATTTCCTTCAAAGTTTCCAGTGAATTAAAAATGAAAGAGCACTCCATTTTATGTATCCCAGAGTTGTGTTAATTTCTACCCAGCTGGTCTCAACTGATTGATACAAAGCCAAATTTGTGACTGCCTGCATTACAAAGTCTGTAATTTGCTAATGAATTATGATAATAATCTTTCATCACACATGAAAGATTTAGACAAACAATTTATTAACTATATAGTTTGATCACAATTTTTGGGTTTGTACCAAGCTTCAAATCTACTTTTCTATTTCCCTGCCTAGATCAGCAGACCAAAGTGAACTTACTCTTACCTTGTTTTGAAAGCAGTGATGCTGGAGGTTACATGGGGATGATGGTGGACAGTGGAAATGACACACACTTGCAGTGTAAATATCCATATTTAATGTACAGACAAATCAAACCACCCAGTTTCCAGCTAGAGGAGCATCACAATAGGCATGGCACAAGAAATTATATGAGAATGCATCCACTGTTGTGGGGACACAGAAATAAAAATAGGCTACAGATGTTTCTCAAGTTCAGCCTCCTCCGGGTATGGTGGAGGCAAACTAATTAAAACACAGCTAGACAAAGCCATAGGGACAAACTAGGCTTAAAAAGAATGGAAAGGAAAACCAGATCTTTCAGAAAAGGAGCAGCTGCCACAAGATCTGTCAACTTGAGTGAAGTTACCTCCATGTCAGATCAGCAGAGAGTTGGTTTTGAGCACCCTAAGGACCCTCTGAGGACAGTGTTCACAGGACATGAGCACTGTGTCTTCCTATATGAAGTCTGCCCATTTTTGATCAGCTCATCCATCTTCAGACCGAAGATTAATGCCCAGTTCTATAGAACTTGCTCCTGTACACAGGAAGAAGAGGAGCTCCATTGTTCAGTGCCCTCTTCTGTTTCGCAAGATCAAAATAGCTTGCAAAAAAAAAAAAAACCAACAACAAACTATTGATCATATTTCTGCTTCTTTTGAGCTCAGTAGGATGAGTTTAAATAGGCAATGTTTTGATGTCCACCCTAGGAAAAGAATCAACCAAACAAAAAACCCCACAAGACCTAGCACGTATGTCAGTGTTGCCATTTTTATGTGGATGGAACCATTGGCTTCAGTGGTTTCTGGCTTGATGTGCTTCTCCTCAGACCATGAGTGACCCAAGGCAGCTGGTTCCTCACCCCAAAACCACACGTTTATGAGTGCCCCAAACAAAATCACACTGAGATTCCTGTTGCTGCTGTTACATAAAGTACTGTTTGACTGATGAAAATATTTAAAACAACAAAGAAACAGGTTGTAAAGTAGAAAAACCAGCAGCGTCAAGAACGCACCATTCAGAGCAGGGCCTGGTTATGTGGCCCAGTGAAAAGATAAGGAAAAGAGCTTTGGAGTGGGTGCTGTCTGGAAAGGGGGTTGAACTATGACCAAAGACTTTTTGTTGTTGCTTTATTATGTTGTTTATCCTTAACATACATTTAAGGGACTAGAATTTTAGGGATAACCAGGATTGTGTTCATGAATCACTTCTTACTGCATCAGATTAAAAAGAAAAATTCTTAAGTTTGGTTAGAAGGCAGTATTTTTTTGGTCAAACTTTCTGATTAATGGAAAGTGCAGTAAAGTGGGGAGGGAGGTGTGAACAACAGAGATTTGGTGTACCAAGACCTTAACTCTCATCACTTCTTTGTCTCCAGGAAGGTGATTCTGTCTAGTAGCTGTTACCTGGTATGTTAATACCTAGTAGCTCTCCTGGAAATTATGATATCACTATAATTTGGAAGTGCAGATTAGCTGATGACCTTCACAATATTGGAAACAAATCACTATTGAAAGGAAAAAAGGTAAAGAGGAGCAGAAAGAACAAAGATTTTTTTACTGTTTTTCTACAATTTCTGTATAAGGAACAGAGATCTTCCTACAAATATATACTAATAAAACAGCAGTAAGTCTGTCTGTGTGGAATCACTTGGCAGAGCTGTGCATACCTTACTCCAACCCCAACAAACCAAGACTGACTTAGTTTCAGTTCTTTTGTCCACAGTGTCAGGGTACCCCAAATATCTCCGCAGTTTCTTGTAGGAGAAACAGACAGGTTTTGTATTGGTCTTATTTCACTCATTTCTCGTGACAAGCTACCTTTTACTGAACTCAGCAACTGTAATCTAAGGACTCTTATTTAAGAAACATTGTGAGCTGTGTTTGTGTCCCGTTATTAATTTCTCTGTAACTGTAAGCTGAATTTCACTTCAACATCTTCCCTCTGTGTCTTGCATAAACTTCTGTTTGCACTTACTCACAAAGTTCCTCTTTTAAGGCAAGAAGGACTTATTCCTGAATAATTCAAAAGTGGGGAGTGTAAGAAGTGCTTGGATTAATCTGCAGAGGGTTTTGTGTGTTGACAATTTCACCTATAACTAACAGTCTCTTTCACCCCCTCTGCTTAAAAGGTCTTGGCTCCTTTTTATTCTTTGCATTGACCTTGGGCTGGCAGAGAAAAGACCAGACTGCAGCTGAGAGCTCTGACCACAGGGCAGCCTAGGCCAGGACTAAGGCAAACAAAATGGAGAAGCTCTGACATTCACAAAAAGCAGCAACAGAAGAGTGGAAGAGGACACTTTTTTTGTAGTACAAAGCAATACAGTGAAACTTCTCACCCTGACACAGAAGGTAAACTGCCAAGTCAGGCATGTCCACGTTAATTTTTCAAGGATGGCTCTTGTGAGGCCAGTAGAAAATATGTAAATTCTCTAGATCATTCTGTGAGGTTTGGGGTGAGCTGAGTTCTTTTTTTATGAACTAAGAGCAATGGACTGAGATGAAACTTGAATTGCTGTGGAGATGCCTTTACTCTCCTCCTTAAATCTTCCCACAGACCAAGTTTTAGTTCACAGCTGTGGTGGTGTTAGCACAGAGGATGCTACAATGAGAGGTCTGCAGAGAAAACCTGTTTGTGGAAAAGATCTCTGATGTTTATCTATTTTGGCATTTTAACAGTGACCATTTCTAGCTGGTTCTGTGGATCAAACGTTTCTGATTAATTGAAATCTCAAAATTGTGCATCTTCTCTTTTACTTTAGTCTTAATAATAATTGGTTTGCCTGCTCAGACTGTTTCATCCTCCAAGCTGAAGTGTGCAGTAAATTGGAGAGGTGGGAGGCTTAAGATTAGGAGTCTGTGTTTGAAGTGAAACACCAATGCAATTCCATCTTACAAGGGTTGTATCAGTCCCTTGGTGCAAATCAGTATTTTCAGATCCTGCAGCATTGGGAGGCCTCCATTGTAGCAGCAACAGTGTCGTTTAAAAAATAATTTTGTAAACAGAGGTGGTAGAATTCCTTTTAAATAGGAACAAATAAAGGAAAGATGGAGTGGAAAGTGCATGTGCTGGATGATTTTCAACTCACTGCAGAGTAGCCATGCAAAGAATCACCATGAGCACTTAAGACAAGCTTTTTAAATACCCAAAAAGAAACAGTTTCCTGTTAGAGAACTACATTAGCATTTTGGTTTGTTAATTTTCTTTCTTAAGATCAGTTTGAAGTGAGGAACAATAAAACTTGGAGATTAAATGTTTGTTCTGCATCCTTAGTGCAAACTGTTTGAAGTGGAGGATAATTTTAGCAGAGTCTGAAATAAGCATCTGTTGTCTCATGACACGGGTGTCAGATGAGAACTGAAAATCAATTTCAGTTCTCATTTTGTGTCTTTTGCCTTGTGTCAGTTTTTAGATCAGATCTAGGATCACTCACATATGACTTACAAAATCTGACAGTCACACAACTGAATTTTTAACTCTGTAGGTCCTTTTGCTTGTTTAGTAAACAGTGTTTTTTTCTTTTCTTTTTTTCATCTTCTTTTGAAGTTTTTTTTCTTCTGTTTCTTTAATTTTTTTTGTTGTTCACATGTGTTTTCTTTTTTACTGCTTTCTCATTTTTGCCTTGCCCTGTTTTATTGACTTTTGCAGGTTTTAATGAAAACAGTTTTAAGAATTTCTTTGTTTCTACTTGTTTAAATGAAATAGCAATATCTGACCTAATTTTTCTAAACACTATTTTCTCCTTATGATGTAATACAGAAAAAAAAAATAATGTAAGTCAGAAACTTTAAAAGTATTGTTCTTTTTACACTTTTTTTTTTCCAGAATGCTTGTGTGTTAAATTATACTTAAAAGTTGTTCTTGTGTGTCAGTATAGTGCACGTTAATATTTCAGAGACTGAATTTTCACTAATTATTAACTGAATATGAAGTGGAAATTCTATCAACTCAATTTTTATTGCTGGTGTTAATTATCCTAGTTAAAAATATTACACATTCTTAGGATTTAGACAGGACTTTTTTTTTTTTTGCATTTTTGATGTCATTTTGTTGGTATATATTTTATACACTGAATTTGCATAACTATGAGTGTTGTGGTTCAGAGGAGAAGCTGTTAGTATGGATCTGTCAAATAGTTGTTTTATTAATTTATTCTCAAGGAAAAACCAGAGAGTAGCTGAATATGTAAATGAGCAGCTTGTGATGCTATAACTTGTCAAATAACCATTGATGCAGTATAGCTGAGCAAACTGTTTCAGTGTGTGCATATACAGTAGGTATTTCTCTCCAAATTAATATTTGCATTTGAAATATGAGTGTAGTGCAAATACATGAGAAGTATATAACAATTAATAATATTTTGTGCTTGATGTTTACATATTATGTGCTCTGTATTTTAATTCTGAGTATCTCCTTCTTTAATAATTTTGAATTAGTCTTCCAAATATATTGATTTAAAGGGGTTCATTACTTAATTATTAAGGTTTGATAGGCATTTATGTCCTTGAATCTGGTTGGGTTTGTTCAGTAGTTAGTTGGCATTTCTTGAGGTTGCCATTTTGATTTTACAGTCTTTTTTAATTTCATGTAGTAAATTATTACCTTTATTACATTGATGAGTAAGTAAAAAAAGCTGGCATGTTCTTCAAAGTTTTAGTGTCCCCTCAGGGATTTCTTTCCATGATGACTTTCTTCATCAACCAAAAGGACTTTGGATCCATTCTGTGACTTTGGATGTTTCCACAGACAAAAAAAAAAAAAAAAAAGCTTCTCAGACTTTTTAAAAGCTCTTTCTCAATTCCTTGCGTTCTTTTGTTCTCCTATTTGGGAATCATTGCCAGCTTACTGTAATACAGTTGGAATAAGATTTAAAAAGTCTGTTTTGCACTTTCTTCTTTGACTGCTTGGCAATTTATGTGTAGTATTAGGAGTTGTTAGGAAGTAATACCTTGATACCTTAGAAATTTTTAGAAAGTTTAGCGTTCATATCATAAATAGAAACATGCTCACACTATTAATTTCTCTAAGCATGCTATTCATGTTCTTTCACTGTTAAAATTGACTTGTTGGGGTTTTCTTTTAGTTCTTTTTCCAGTGTAGTGATGGATGTTCTAGAAAAGATGTAAGAATACTCTACTGTATAATGAGGTTCATGGTATTTTGGAGGAGTTCAGTGTTGCAGCAGTGATTCTGTGCTCTCAGTGCAGTGAGGGATTTGAAGCAGTGTTGATGCAAAACAGATGTAGCTTTATTCCTAAAATGCACCTGTTTTGGTAATTTTATAAAAAATGAAGACCTTTTAGCATCATAATTCAAAGGCCAATTCTGCCTCAGAAATAGGATGTGGTTCCCACAAATCTGTTACTGTTCTCTGGTGCTCCTCTGTCCTGCCCTCCTCGTAGAGGTGTTCCCAGAGCTTGAGGGTGGCAGAGGGAGGAGGAGTGGATGAGCTGTTCTCAGCAACCCTTTGGTCTTAGATTTCTGTTTTGGATCCTAGCTGGGAGTCAATGTCATTTTACAGCTGCATTTAACTCACTGTCACCCTGCTCCCCTCTTCCTCCCCCTGTGCTGCTTTGAAGGCAGCCCCTGGGGTCAGTGCCAGCCTGGCTTGTGCAGGAGCTGAGCCACTGCTCAGAGAGGGAGCCTGGGAAGCAGTGCAGAGGCAGGAGCCAGCAGACCTGTCAATGGCTTTTTTTTCCCCTCCCTGAGTGTTAATTGTGGTCACAAGAGTTAAGTGTTGCTGTAAAATTAACATCTTGGTATTATGTATTTATTATCCACTGTGTAGCTTCAATGTCAAGTTTACCCAGCAGACAAGTCAAAACAAGATCATTTTTTTCTAACTGCTGCTATGGCAAGTCTCAGCCTGGGATCTCAGAAAATCACAGTGTTCCTTCTAGTTAGCAGCTAATAGGAAACAATAAAGATTTAGGGTTCAGAATTTAATTGGCACTGATGCTGATGCAGGAAGAACAAACTGCACATGGTTTACTCTTTTGAAGCTTTATTGATTCTTTTTTGAAAGGGAAGCTCTGATGAAAGTAAAAAGAGGCGTTTAATTTGCAAGTATTTCTACACAGTTTTTATTCTGAAATGTGCTTTTCTATCCTTCTCTATCCCTGCACAGTAAAAATGCCTTAAGATCTTCTGAATCAGAGACAGATACTGAAAAACAGAAGTGTAAGATTGTAATTTCTACTGTTCATCTTGTTCATTTGGATGGCATTGCAGCTTTCTTTTAGGTTAATTTTGCATCTTTCCCAAGGCTAATGTCTTGTGATTAATGAAGTTGTAAGCATTTTTAAGATAATGTGACATTAGCATATCCTTAAAATCTCCATCCCAGATTTTAGTCTTTTAGTGATCTATTTCCAAGGATTAGATCTGGAATATCAGTCTCAAAGACGTGGAGATAAAAACAGAAGCTTCCTGTTTTTCTAACATTGTCTGTATACCAAAATCTAGAAACTGGATTTTTTTTTTCATTGCTTACATAACTGAACTTTTAAATTTCAGTGAGTAACTTGGCATAGATTGATTCCATGCTTTCAGAGTTTACAGCAAGGTCAGAGATGTGTGGCAGAACCAACTGCAGATGTCTTTGAATGACTTCCTGCTTCCACAGCTTCCTTGCAAATCATGATAGAGTCCTTGGGTTATCATCACTGCCAAAGCCTGCATAGTTAAACTTGCATTTAATAGCTGATCTATCAGTCCATACTTTCAAACAGCTTTGAAAGTTTTGGAAAGGAGTGACTTATTTCCCTTCTAATCTCATATCTCTGTTTTCTCCTTAGCTTTGGTGACAGATTACACCTATTTCACCTCATCTGGAATTACAATTTAAAATGTCTGTCATTGTGACACCATGACCAGCAGCTCTTAGCTTTTTGTTGGCTTTCTGCCATCCCTGCCATGTGTTTTCCTGCTGCTTTTCAGGAATTCATTTTCATAAGAGATCTGCAGGCAAACCTTTTCTGGGACTTCTACTCCATTAGGCTTTAGTAATGGCCTCTTATTTCAAGGGAAGAGGGTTTTAGAGAAACTATTTGAAATATCCAAAATCAATACAAGATGATGATACTCATCTTTAAAACAGAGTCTCCTAAAGCCTTTTTTTTTTTTTTTTGCATGTGGAGAGTTTTAGTGTTACTGAGCTGATTTTGCTGCTGGAGGAGGTCATTCTGTGCCAGATTCCTGTCTGTGTACATTGTAACTCAACCTTTTGGGTTCTTACTGAGTCAGGACTGCTGTTCTTGCATGTGTTACTTAAAAACACAAGGCTGCAACATAAATTCACCAAATTTGTTGTCATCAGTCATGACTTAGATGTGACTTGCTACATACCTTGCTTTCTGACCCTTTTCTGATGGTAGGTAGCAGCTCACTGGTAGGATCACAAGCTCTTTATGAAATGTTTTTCAGCTGCTACTGATAGTATGCGTGCTTAAGCCTCACATACCACAGTGTCATGGTGGTGATCATACCTGAATTCTCTCTTAGAGAGCATTTGGCCTGTCAGGAAAGGCCCATTCCCTTCTTTTGTATCTATGTGAGTGCTCAAGGGTTGTATATCCCATTGATTTGGAAAATTTCTAAAGGAGAAACCCGAGAGGGCATCTTCAAAACTGTCCAGGTTGTGGTTACTCAAGGCTGATCTAGTGCCACATACAACAAAAAAGATGTGCTAATAAATCTATTCTAGTCCTTAAGTCTCTTTAGCCTTCATGTTATATACATTGATCTGTTGGATATGCTTCTAATAAATTTTCTTCTAAGTATTCTCACTTAGATCATGAAAGAAGTGATTATGATTTCACTGTCCTGTTTGAAACACTTTAGGTCCAGGGCATACTCTCTGTGCAGGTGAGTGAAATCTCAGTTGTTTCTTCAAGATTCCAGCTTGATATTGTTGGACTTCAACAGATTTGTCTTCCCCATCTCAAATCCATGGTCCCAGTGCTGAATGTGGATGCTTTCAGGGCTAAAGGATGCTTGCTTGTCTCCAGTAGGGGATGTTCATCCTAACAGGGAGAAGTAGTCCTGGAAACTCCACAAGATACAGCTGAATGACAAGTCTAGATCCTTGTCTGTTGTGGAAACTTATTTCCAAGGTATATTGAATTGTTGTCTGGATATCACTTAGTTACCCAATGAATCTGTCATCTACTAATGTTGGCCATCAGTAGAAACAAAGACATTTGCTGCTTCAAGCAGCACCTCCCTGTGCTGATAAAGAACTGTCCTTGCTGGTCTGCTTCCTTTGTCATTGTTGCAGTGAGACAAAAGAATATCTTGGACTATGTGAAAAATAAACTCTCGGTAACTCTCTTGTTGCTATAACAGAATAACAAAAAAGACTGTGTGGGAGCAATTCATTACTCCTTTCCTTTCAAGCACTTAAAAGAAAAGCAGAGCTGAAAATATTTCTTTGGGAGATACTGAAATACCTCATTAGTTCTTTCTTTTTATTGGCTATTGAGGTGACAATTCTGTAACAGGAATGAACGTGAGGATGAAATTTGCTTTGATTTACAGAAACGTGTTAATTTGAGCTGAATAGATATTTTCAGATCTTAATGTTTGTTATCTGTGAATCTTGTTTTGTAATACATAGTTTCTAGTTTTATTTATATAAAGGAGTTGTGATGGAGACTATGTTAATTCTGTGCAGTATTGAAGGGGTTTTGGGCAAAAGGAGTTGCTGAGATTCACTAATCTGTAATTTAACTTTTTTTCATTAAATGGAATAGTGTTCACTGCTTATTTAATAGATATAGAATTTATTGCATGTCAAGTTCAGACTGTAAAAGTGTGGAGAAAATAATATGTATGTTTAATTAATTAAGTTAACCTTTATTCAAGTCTTTCCATTTCAGTGAGATGGCAAGCTTGCACAATAGAGTAGTAAAAATGGACAGAATAGCTTTGTATTAGCTCATTTTCTGAAGTGATCATTAAGTTTTCTGTTGCTGTTCTGCAACAGATGCATGATGAGCTATCTGCAGAAGAGGTAACTCCTCTAGTGTTTTGCTCAAACACTAATGAAATTGCATTTAGTTGTATGTTCAAGAAATACTGACTCTTCCATCATGAAACAGCTTTCTGTGTTTCTGGGTCACTCAGGCCAGGCTATTCATGAAGGTGGCTGCTGCTGAAGATACAGCAAATAAACTCACTGCATTGAGAGACACTCAGCTGTGCACTCCTCTTAGAGAAACGAGATAATGTAGTTTTCTTTTAATATTTTGGAATTCTAAAGGAAAATGTGATTTCAGTATTGTAGACTACTTATATTTTTAATTTAGGCTGTCCAGGTGTGGAAGCCAGTCCAGTTCAGGAAAAATGCCAGTACTAGAGGTTGCAGGACTGGGGCCTTAGCAGCACTTCTTTTCTTCATAAAAGGCTTGCTGTTTGTAAAGGAAAGTTCCTCACTTGAGAAGCTTCTAGATAATTTTTGTCTTCAAACTGATAGATAGAGTTCACAGTTACTGTTTATTTTCATTCTCCAGTAACACTTTCCCTTCATCTTTCCATGTCTGCACCTGTGTAGAACTTAAACTTCAGGTTTTCTAGTGTTGCTCTTGGCTTAGTGTGTTTATTTTAACTGTTCCTAATATTTTTCTGTTATCTGATAACCTGACAATTTGAACCTTACTAATTTGCTTTTCCCATCAACTTTTTGTATTCTACAAGTACTTATGACTCATGGATACTTGTTCAAGTACTGACTTGTTTGGGGAAAAGACTTAAGTTAAAGAAAGAAGAGCCAGAGAGAATGCAGATTGGGCTTTTTGGCTAGGCTGCAGCTGCTTTTTTCAACTTTATTCTGTTTTGTGAGGAACTGTGATTAAACATTTTAGAATACACTAAACATATTATTACCCATGAAACCAAAAGAAATTTGTATCGCTTCTCTTGGTAGACATAAAAATCTGTGTTTGGATTGTACTTTTACCTGACTCATTTTATTAACTCAATGGAATTTCATCTCTGCTTCACTCACAGTCTTGGTGTCTTTAACTTTTTGAAGTCCTAGTGCAGATCAGTGTTCACCTTATTGTGGAAGAGAAAGGCAGGGCTAGAGCTGGCAAATACTATAGATGGGAACAATACAGATTTTTTGTCCCTCATTCAGAAAACTCATTATATTTTTCACCTGTACTGCCATTACTGTTACACTGAAAACTGTCAGTTAAAAGAGAGAGGCAGAGGTCTTAATATTTTTGTGTGCTTTTAGTTCCTGTTTAAAAAGATTAAGCAAGTCTAATATTTGGTCATCTTCTTGCTTTATTTTTTTACAATTTGTTTATTAGAAACCTGTTTCATATTGATTTAGAATACAAGATCTAGCTTTTCTACGATGTAACAATAAACTTTTGAAAGCTTTTGAATTGTTTCCAATGAAATTATGTTTGGGACACAAGTTCAGGAAAGCAGTGCTTTAAAATATACTTTATAACTTTTATTCTACATCATATAGAGGAAAATATATAATTTTTAAACATGTTAAGTATATTCTACATGAAAGATTTTCCTCTATCTTATTAAGTAAAGGAGGGGATTTTTTGGGTGGAAGATTCCATAGTTAAAGATGTAAACCAGCAATTTCTTGCTTCTATAGCACAACATAGTTCAGAGCTGAGATTAGAGAATCCCTGTAGAGTGGCTAATACTTGAGGGCATCCCCAACTAGAAAAGTATGTGAATTTAGGCATGGGAGGAAGGAAGGATCTGCTTTAAATTTAGTGTAGGGTCACTGAGTCTTAATGATAGATTAAACAAGGGAGGCGGAATAATGAATAGGGGTATGCAATGTGTAGCACTAATACCAGAAGTCCATGGTTTTCACTGGTTATTTAATGTCTTTTCCCATATGTTTCTGAATAGAGCAGGTTATGGCAGGGATGAGCTAAGGAATAGCTTTGTTAGTGAATTGTTAAATAGACTGAGTTCTCTTTCTAAAAATGTATATGTATATAGGAGAGATGATTGTTAATAGTATAATCAGGCACCTTACATGCATATACCTTAAATGTAGCAATATTAGTAACTGTATTTGTAATCTATGTGTGTACGTTGATATTCTTAAAACCCATTGTAAGGGTTTGTCTGCAATTCTTTTCCATTGTTAAAGCAGAAATCAATTTCAAATGACTTCTGAATATTGTTGATATAAAAACCCCTGAAGAAGTTTTGATTTGGTAGAGACAATGATGAAATGGAGGAAGTACCCAGAAGTGTTTCTGTTAGAAGAAATTTGACTGACAGCTCAATGAACATAGTTTTGTAGTTTCACTTGAATTCAAAATAACATGAATACAATATCTATTCAAATACAACCACACCAAAAAATTATTAAATTCATAGTTAGAGTGACTGAGAAAAGATGTCACAGTTTACTTTAGAGCTGACTTCCTACATGGCTTTCACTCAGAGTCTGCCAAATACCTGATATCAACATCTGAAGTGAACCAAGCAAGTCAGCACTTGAGTTACTGATGGGTTTCTGGATGGCCCTGGATCTTTTTTTATGGTGATAGTACCAGAGAGTCTCCAGAGAAAATACATGTTGCACTTAATTTTTGCTTTGGGAAATAATTATAATGCACAAGACCTTTTATATCTGTGGCTCGTCTTCTTTTTTCGATGCACCTCATGTACTTGCCCTAGGAATGAAAGGGCTGCTGAGTGAGGTTGTCCATTTCTCCTGATTTAGCAGCAGGTTTGCTGTGACCTTTATGTGTAAAAGTGGAGGAAAAGAGAGAAGTAAAACACTGAAGTTAGAGGTACTAGAGAATTTCTTTACGTGAAAGTACTTCCTAACTCTCTGCATGACTGTGGTACTTTGCTTCACAAAGTTAATAGATTGTACTATTTTTCATATAATGTGTAAATTTATAAATACTTTGTAACTATTGATCATTTACAAAAATTTGAAATAGATTTTATTTTGTCTCTAGGAGCAAGAAAATCCCAGAAGTTTATTTTATCGATTGTCTAGAGAAATAAAAGTAGATGAGAAAATACTGATTTGTGATGTTCTCTTACTTACACCAAAATTGGTAGGCTTATCACTTAAAATAAGGATTGCTCTGAAGCAAATGTGGTTTATGCATTTTTTTAAGACTGAAACAGAATCAGTTTCTCTTTTGAAACTTAGTTGGGTAGGAATGGAGGAAGATACTGTCAATCAGTGAATTGTGTTCAGGAGCATCTTTCTTGGAGTCATAATCTGAGATTTGGGGGAGGTAGTAGGGTTCCTTTTTTCATTGAACCAAAGTGAAAAGAAACTTAAGTGGGCCTTTTTTGGTTGGATTTTGGTTTTTTCCCCCTTTTGCCCTATATGGATCTAAATGGTGCTCTTTACTGTGATTAAATGCAGTAAAAATTAGACCTTTATCTTCATTCTTCTTACTAGTTCCTAAAATGACAATTTGTTTTACCATTGATTGGTTTGTGAGATTACTTGTGAAACCCCTAAATAGTCTCAAGTAGGGAAGTGACCAAAGACCAATTTGTGCATTTATTATGCTTGGGTTGTTGCAGACCAGTTACTTTTTAAATGAAGATGAGGATGTTTGACTAGAAATATATTTGTCTAAATTTTTCTTTTGTTCTGAACATGACAGCTGGGAAAATGTAACAGATCTTCTTTCCACTGCAAGAGTCACATCGACTCTCTCTTTTATTTCCATTGATGATTCAGACTCTAGAAATAATCTTTAATGTCCTTATGAGTGGGAACCTGACTCTATCCACGAGAGTCACTGTGCTATAACTGAAAATATGCACAAGTGATGTGGACATGGTGGGACCCAGTCTATGTAACAGGCATGGAGATTTTTTCTTACTTCCCAGCTTTAGTTCATATTTTACCATTACACAGTAGTGTCAGTATCTTCAGGTAAGTCTGAGAGATGTTAGGATGGACAGAATGTGTATTTAATAGTTGAAATTGTGTTTTCATACCAATTTTGAATAGCTTGGATCAAGGTTAATGCTCTTGGCACATACTTAAATTCATGATCAGTAAGTATCAAGGTATTTGGCAATCTCTTAATGTTTCAGGACATAAAATCAACTGCAATCAGGGCCTTGGGGGTAAAAATATTAGAAACTGTATTTACCCTTCATATGGCAACTGAATGTTTTGCCAAAAGAGTAGTTCCCTCTTGATGGTGATCTGGTAATGGATGCCTGAGGTGCAGTTGCCTGTTTTCTTTCATAATGTGCAGTTAAAAATTTCCATGGAGCAGTGCTGGGTCGTTTAGGTAGCTACTAAGTGGTATTTTCTCAAATGACCATTCCTACTGAATGGAAAAACAAGCTAGGACTTCAAAATGTATCTTTTCTGTGTCAGTGCATGTCAAAAAGTCAAACAAGCAAACAAACAAATTCAGGTATTATCAGCAGTTATTTTGTTAGTAGAAGTGTTTAAGGCATTTTCAAATAAATTTGTAAAATTGTTTTGGCAGTACGTCTTTGTTGTTTGATCTCTTTTAACCCTAATCACATCTTCCTTTCAATCTCTAGTGTCACAGCTAGCTCACACACTTAATTCTTTCATACCCCATTTCAACCTCATGCTTGTGTGCTGCTAAAATGATTTTTTTTCAATACTCATGTCTCTTGCCCCAATTTCTTAAGAATGTGTTTTCCCTTCTCCTTCTATAGGAATTTGTTTCTTCTTTTAACCTTCTATTAAAAAAAATCAAAGGGTCATGCAGTTTAAAGTTCAGAGGGGATTATCACAATTAGGTCTCCTAGGCACTACAAGCAATGAATAATAATAATAATAATGATGTGAGCTGAACCTTTGCACCGTGTAGGCCATATAGCAGCATCCAGGAACTTAGCCTACTAAATGGGAAAGCTTAATCAATGCAGACCTGAATATTTTCAGAGATACTAAAAGCAAAAATAGTAATTTAAAGGAAGAGATATGAAATAAAAAATTAATTAGAAAATGTGTTTTACTAAAATACACAGTGGAGGTCCTGCTCATTTTATGGAAGTGCTGAATCATGACTGACTTTTGGCTGATAGGCTTGGGCAGGTGAAGTTTTCTTTTGCATTCAGTATAGATTTTAAATATTTACATTGGCAGTGTATTTTTTTCCTTTGGATTACAACAGAGTGAATTGAATATGTGTAAATGTAAATAGCATAGTGAGTCTTCCTTAGAGAGTTTCAGTGGTATAAAATTTGCGAGATGCAGATGCTGTTATTTAAAAATAGCCCAATCCTGACATCTTAATTCATTAATTGGAAACATTCTGTAATTTAAACTTCAGTCAGCTGCTAGAAGGAGAGGCAGGTTATCATTCAATGTCTTTAGAATTGCACTATTTTTCCAAAGTAGAACTTACAGTAAAATTATATTTGATGATTTAAATAGCCTTTGGGGTTTTTTTTTTATGTTTCAGTATAGCTAATTGTATTGTTTATTGGAAATACAAGAACACAGGCAAGATTGTGAGTGGGGCAGACTTAGAACCTTTCCCTTAAATGAGTCTTTGGTAAAGTAACCTGAGAGTTCTGATTTGGGTGTTAGTGGTGGCTGACACAGTGTACTACATTACTATATGTGAATATATCCTACCTGTGGGTAGCTGGCTAAAAATTACTTTTAAAGTTAAGTAATTCAGTTTCTCCTTTGGCTTGTGATATCCTTTTCCTTATAAAATGCAAAATCCTTTTTATGAGAACATTTTAAATGTGGATTACTTGTTTTGGTTTGTCATTTTTCCTCCTAACTTCTACAATTTGTGTCTTCTGTTTTTCTGTTGCTGTGGACCAGATCTATTGCAATGGGTTGTGGCAGAGGTGCCGATTCAGAAATTCCTTCTCTCTAGTTTTGCATCTCTATATTTTTAATAATTCTTGTTAGTCCACAATTAACTGAAATTACCCTTTTACCTAACCAATCTTTTTGCTCACAGCTGTTGATAACATCATTACCTTTCCAAATTCACCATAATATCAATTTTGATGCTTCTCTGTGCTTAGAAACTTGGTTGATTCTGCCTCTGCTTCCCATCTATTCCTGCCAGATTCCCAGTGCTCTTTGCTATCTGTTGGAATTTTGCCTGGCAGAGATGTTAAAGACTTTCATCTATAATCTTTAAGCCTATCACTTTTGCTGGGTTTGCCTCCTTTTTTTCCATCTTTCTTCACCAAAATGCTTCTGCTTACTTTGGAGTTCTTCCTGGCACTGCCCCATTCATATTGTTGCCGTACCCTAAAAATTTTGGTTACTTGCCTTGACTTCTTCTGTTCCAATGTCAAAGTCAAGATTTCTGCTGTACCAACAGTGCCCCATGCAACCTTGGACTGTCTGCATCTGATCTCATTTCCCTGCGTCCCCCAACTCACATTCCACATTCCTCACAGTCCTCTGACTTTATTGCTCCTTTTGTCTGCCTTTCATGCACTCATTTTTGCACTGTCTTTCATGCTGCCTATGTGCCTGGAACAGTCTTTAGCATCTCAGCCAATTTACAGCTTTGCATAAATTATATTTAATAATAAGACTAACAAAAGTTCATTATGTACATTATTTCACTTAACTTTGTACCTGCATAAGCGGAAAACAGCCTGAGGGAAACTACTGTTCAACTTTGGTGTGATTTGTTGTGATTCAAAGATATAGATTCAGGCATGACAGTTGTTCGATGATTCAGCATAAATTTAATTTTTGAAATCATTTAGCAAGTGTTAGATCTTTGTTTTTTGAGAGTAGGTTTCAGGTTTTTCTAATTCAGAGACAAGAAAACTTATTCCTGCTAAGTGGAGTCACCAGAAGGTCGTTGTCAACACAGTACCGTTTTGCCCTGTGCTACATTTTGCTTCACTTTATCATTACTAATATGAATGTGGCAGGACTTTGAATGTCGGATTAGCTTCATATCTGCAAACAAAGTGTATCTTTTGTGTTTAACCTTACTTTCAAAGCAATGTGTTTATCTGCTTAAAGAAAGCAGTGAAAGACAGGGAAGGTAACACTGCCTCTATCTGGGAAGTTTCCTGAGTGTGTTGGTTACTTTGACATACGGGTTTTCTTAAAACATTAGAAGTTGTTTAATATTTTAACTCCCTTCTAAAACCAGTGAAAATGAGCTGAAGGTAAAAATTCATATGGTTTTCCAGCATCAATGTAAAACTGCAAGGCAGCGCATTATGTAGGAATTACACATTGTTTTCCAAGTAAGACTGCATCTGAAATATATGGGCTATTTTTTTCTTGTTTAAATGGTTGTATTGATACTGTTTACAGCTGAGTAGTGAAACCAAATAGATGTGCCTTTAATTTGTTTTTAAATGATCTCTTATATTCTGGAGATGATAATCTGAGGGGTGGCTGCCATAGTAATGTGCCAGTCACCATGGCATCTGAACATAAAGACATTCTGGGCTGCACAAAGACAATGCCACCAATTCGTATTTCAAACTGATCTAAAGTGTGAGACCAAAAAGTTTGTCAATAAATGTAGCTCAGTGGATGGCACTGCAATTTAGAGATTGCTTTACACAATAAAGATGTCAGTCCTCATCTCAATGCCAAGTGAATTTATAAGTAAAATCCTTAACACAGACTTTGTCCATTTACTGTGCTAACTTTTTTTTCAGTTGTGTGAAGAGTGTGACTGTAGATTTTTATTGCAGGAGCAGATTTTTCGTGAAGGAGCAGTTCACAGTTCTGCTTTATATGAATCTTTAGAACTTTTTCTTCCTCCTGGAATTTTTCACTTTAAACTGAAATTAAGTCAGTGAAGAAAAGGGGTTTTCTACACTCAGTTGGTAAATATTCTAAACTCTAAAACATTTTACAGTCTGCTTTCGTAATAGTGTTCTAATTATCAAAGAAACGAAAAATCAGATCATTATTTAAAAGCAAGCTTATTTTATCTTCAATAATTGATTGTGGCTTGTTGTTTGAAAGAGGACTACTTTGGCATGAATTCCAAATCCAGCTATGATCTTAGCTCAAGCAGTTTGTTTAATCAAACATTACTCTAATCAGTCTTACATGGTCCCCTACCCAGCCAGGCCTGCCTATAACAACTGGTTTATTCTGCGACGAGTTGCTCAACAGATGTCATTCTGGTAGAATAATGCAGCAGAATACTTGTGCGTTGGCTAAAATTACTTCAACTTTGATCACTTTTGTCCAGCACATCAGTCTGGCATTGTGCTTTATACCAACATAACACTTTACCCCGAGCATGCCTTTCAAGCTTAGAATAGCAGAGGAATGTTATTGAATTCAGTGCAGTTACAGATGAGTTAATGAAAGAAGGGAAATACTGTTTTTTTCATAATGCCTTTCTGTTGTGCTTTGGAATTAAAAGGGAATTTGAGGAATGTGACTTCCGAGTTATTTATTTTTACTTCTGAAGGCTTTTTGAAAACAATATTATGTAGTCCTATTGATCCCATGTTTCTGTAAATAAGTTTCACTTGTTATTTTAAAATAATGCACTTTAGAGTTTTATATTGTGGAAATAATATTATTTCTGGTGGGTAGCTGGAAAAGAAATATTTCACAGGGACAGTTTATCCTGGATTTTAATGCAAGAAAACTAAACCAGCAAGAACTGTGTTCTCGTGATAACGCACAAGTCAGGATTGTTACATTTTGGGTTGTTGTGGGGTCAGTATGAAGCAACATTTCTTTACAAAGCCATCAAGGACACTATGGGAAGCACTAAAATGAAGTCCACTTGAATTGCTAATATTCAGTATTCTGTGTCTTAAAGACTCATTGTTCTTGTTTCAATTTTTTTAGTTAAAATATAGTTGTAATTTTTTTTTTTTTTAATTTGAAATAGTTATCAGGTCAACCTTCCTGCAAAAACTCCGGAACAAAACCAATATTAACCTAAAGGTTATGATGTCTACATGTAATTTACCAGTTTTAGTAAAAATGGAGAGATATCTTCATGATTCCAAGACATATAGTGAATGCAAAGCTTCCGAGCTCAGCTTGTTATGATATTGAAATGTCCTGGTAAGAAACCCACATGGTCTAACTTTTGTTTTTTAGTGAGATACAGACTCAAGAGTTGGAAGTTACTCTTGGAGTTGAAGCTCTTCTTTTCCACTCACCTGTGTAGAATATTTATATTCAGAAAGCTTTAAACTGATAGTATTGAATTTTTTATCTGCATAGCCTATGTATTACATCTGTCCAGAAATGTGAGACAGTGCTTCAGAGTTTTTTGTAAGGGGCACTTTATTAGCATGAAGTAACTGCTAGTACTAAAAATAATGAGAAAGAGCAACAATAATTGAAGGGAAGACCAGAAAATAGACTGAGAGCATTGTACTTTGTGTTGGATCCCAATATGCCCTGAATTTTCTCAGTTGTGGGTATTTGTTGACAACCTCAGGACTGTGCCATTAAGAACTTTTTGAAGAATGTGGCCCAAATCAACTTTTGTGAGGAAGACTCTGTGTGGAAATCCCTGCCTTGTCCCTCACCCTCCTTAGGATCTTTACAGTGATTAGAACAATTGTTTCACTGTTTAACGTCTGCACATGTATTCTTCATCCATTTACTGTTGTGCAGAATTTAAAAGAAAAGACCCACAGAGCATTTGTCTCTAAAGATGATCCAGGGAAAGAGTTTTGGTGCTATTTCATTGTGCAGAAATATTTTTAGATTAAAATCTATTGCCAGATGTTTCATATACATCCTGTACTAAAAATAAATGATGGATTTTAGAGGGAGCATGTGTACTTTCCATATGTTTATATTACTTTACCATGAAGTCAAACCTCAGCTGTGCTTCAGTGCTAAAGATCTGTCAAGTGCTGATTAATAGGTAGGATCAAATGATATAAAATGCCTCCCTTACTGTATTATCTTCCCAAGAATGGTAGTGTAGGATCATCTTCCATTCGTTTCTCAAAGATGAAACCTTTATTTAAATGGATTATGTTAGCATTTACCATTTTGGAAAATTTCAGCTTTCTTTCTGATTATTGCAAATTATTTTTCTGTTCAGAAAAAGTTGTAAACTCAGGGTAAGTGCACTAGACTGCAGGCAAGGTGCTAGCTCAGAGATCTTTTCCTGCTGACAGCTATAATATAATAAATTTAATTTTTTTCAGTTCGTGGAACTTTTAGTAATTCTCATAGCAGAAGTTAGAACACAATTAATTGCTGTTTGTTTCCTGTTGACAAGTGAACAAGTGAAAATCTAACGAAGGCATCAAAGGACAGTTTTTGGAGTAGCCTTTTCATTTGCTTTAAGTCAAATATTGTCCAACTGCCTTAATATGTTTTGGTTTAATGGGTTCTTGTGTTTGTTGGTTTTGGACTGTGCAGCCCTCTCAGAGCCGAGATCAGGATGCAGAACTTGTGACTTGCTCAGATATTTTGCCTAGAGGATGTTGATACAAAATATTATTTGAAAGTATCCAACTTTATTTTTATCTCTTTGAGAATGTTTTTCTGGATGCAGTATAGGTTGTTGGCATCTGTCTAGACCTTTGAAGATGTGTGAGAAGCTGTTATTCCCATGTAGCAGTTTTATGAAAGGCAAACAAAAAATAAACCAAGTTGGATAGGGCTCTGAGCAACCTGGTGTAGTGGAAGGTGTCTCTGCCCAGGGCAGGGAATTGGAATGAGAGGATCTTTCAGGTTCCTTCCAACCCAGACCATTCTGTGACTCCTATGAAAAGCCACCATGGCTTGCTGGAACATTTTATTGTTTACACTTCAGGTCTTCTGGGCAATATTTACATTGTTTGTGCAGTCTTTATGTTCAGGTGTAAGACATTATTCAGAATTTAAGATACCACTTTCTATCGTAAGTACCAAAATACATCTTTCTGTGATTTTAATAATTGTTTATCACAAAATCTCTGATAAAACTTGCCTACTTCTCTATCTGTGGTAATGTTTTTATAGAAAGAGTTTTATTACTCTTGTATTTTATAGTTCTTCCTTTCTTCAAAATTTTCAACTCTTTTTTTTCCCTCCCTCCCCTTCTGTTAACCATCATGTGAGATGATTAATGGTAGGGACTTCTGATTTAATAGCATGAGAAAAGAATTCATGTAAAAGTTTGTTACTTAACATTTTGTTAATAAATATTTGAAATGTGTTGTCCTATTTGAAAATGTGCTTATTAATTAATATTTTCAGGTTTAATATACTAATTTTTATTTTTGGATCCTATTTAAGAAACATATGCAAAACTTGTTGTATTTCTTATTTGATAAGATTTTCACCCAGTATTTCCAGGTGAAAATTAACTAGCAAAACATGCAGCAAAATTTTTGTTATTACCTTCTGCTTCCCTTAACTTTTTTCATTACTTTGTAATACTTTTTACTTCGAAATTTTGTGTTATGAAATTATTTTTTGCCCATTTAAAATGCTGAAGTAATAATGAATCATTTTGAATGGAAATTTTAAGATCTTTTTTTTTTTCTTCAATGCAATTTCTTCAGTTGCTTTTACCTGTGTAATCCTGCTGACTACATCTGAATCCAAGAGCATTGAGGGAACCAGTTTTACAATAACCAGAAAAAATAAAAAGCTTGGGGCTGTTTGGCTGCCTTTTTTACAGCAACTTCTGATTTATTTTTATTTTTTTTTTCAGGTGAAGCGGAATGTGTATGACCTGACCAGTATCCCTGTCCGTCACCAGCTGTGGGAAGGTTGGCCTTCTTCTGCCACAGATGACTCAGTAAGTTCCTTTGCTTCTCATCTCATTCCTTCCACAAAAAGGCTAATTTTATGTGGATTTTTGATTGGAATCACTCCGTAGCATTTATTGTCTCATATGCAGTACCTTAACATTACACACATTCAGAGTTTTGTCGTGGAAGATACAATGCTCAAGGTTTGGATGACTGAAGCTCAGGGAAATGATTCCTGTGTATCACATTCAGTGCATGTTTCAGACAAAAAGGAGGCATTCTGGACTGAGGCAAAGCTGCACAGATTTTTGGAAGCTGAAGTCCCTTGAGTGATTGAACTTCAGGCAAAAAGCCCTGATTTTTATGTATGCTCTGAGTGCTCATCTAGATATTTTTCACAGTACATTAGCTCACCCAGTTCATGCTCAAGCCTCTGCCTGGCTTCAGAGCAGGAGTTGGTCCTGCTGAAATCAGTGAGGGGTCCCCACCGGTGACAGAATCCACTGACTCAGAATTGCCCACAAATTCATGAAATTGTGGGGCTTACCTGAAGTATCCCATTAAATATTACACTTGCTTCCTTGCATGTCTTTCAGTTTTGCTCAGATAATTTTATTCTGCTAGTATGTTCCCAGTGCCAGCTAGTGAGGTGTGCCTTTCTTGAGAAAAAATGCCAACCAATCCACTAAGAAAATGCCTAAAAGGGTAAAATAATTATGCAGTTATGTTGTATGTAGGTTTTTGTGACCTGATAAAAATGTAGAAAAATTAAGTATTTTATTGAACCTGAATGTTCTACAAAGTGAAAATGGATTTGGAGTTTGCTTTCTTATATATTGCCATTATCTGCCAAGCATTACTTTCCTGTCCATTTCTGCTTTTTTCCTGTAAAGGGAGAATTGCTGTTTGAATATGACTGCTCCTTTTTTTGCTCTGGTAAAGGATTTATGCCAGTTGAAAAAAAAACACAAAAGGCAAAAAAGCTGTCTGAATTTCCAGTGTACTTGTAAAATATGTGGTGGTGTTTGCAGAAACAGTATTTAAATTTGAGACAGGTGCGTTAATCTCAGTCCATGTATTCGAGGGTGTATCTGAGGCGATAGATGTAAGGTCTGAAAAAACAGAATGGTGTCATGTGGTAATTACAGGCTTTGAAATGTGGATCCATTTTAACATTTTATTAGTTTACACTAGCCCAAAAAAGAATTGGAAACTCAACACTTCTAATCTGTTTTCCCACAGCTGTTAGGTTTTCACGTATTTTTTCCCCTCCTTTTCTTTTGAATAAGATACCTCACATATGTAAAACTCATGAAGCGGCTTTAAGTCTTTTTTTTGCTAGTGACATTGTTGCAGGTGAATTTTCCCCTTTTCATCTTTAATGAAACTGGTGAATGTTGAGTCATCTGCTCTGAAGCAGATGAGTCCTCAAAGCTCACTGCTCGAGACTGGAGGAGCTGGAACTTGTCAGCTGTGTAAACAGATTTGAGTGCGTTGCCAACAAAAATACAATTAATTTCTGTCTAAAATTAGAGGCCATAGCTTACTATTTATAAAGATTTAATGATAGCAATGACTATCTATGCTCCTGTGATCTGAACATTTTTTTTTCCAAATTGGAAATATTCAGTAATAATTACTTTAGTAATTAATGATGATCTCTTGAGTTCAGTGGCAGATTTTTAAGATCACTTTTTCTATCATGAGTTTTTAATTTGCTGTCTTCTAGGGTACCCCACTGCAATTAAGGAGTTAAAGAAAGACTTGATTAAAATACTTTTTCATTTGCATGTTATGCAGCATAAGAAATACTTTGTAATACCACAGGAGGTTTTTTCAGTGCAGTTCTCGTTAACCTTTGGCTTAGCAAACAGGACAACTAAATAGACTTGGCATAATTGGATTCCTGTATCATCTTGAGTCTCTTATGAACCTGCCAGACTACAGTCTTCTGACATGATCAGGAAATTTAGTGGAGTCAGTAGTAATTTAAAACATTGTTGCTTCATCTCCCTTCAGAGTTAAGATATGTTCTCTGCTTGTACTACCTAATGGAATATGGGATACTGTATGAATTGTCAATAACTCTTTCAGATCCTTTTGCACACTTTCACCAGGGAAATGGGTATCAAAACCTCCCCATGCAGGAGAATGTTTTCATGCTGTGACAGTTTGATTGTGGGAAACAAGGCACATACAGGCTGTGCAAATCTCATTTCACCGTTCAGCAAGGACAAGTTTTAGCTTTTATTGAGTCTGAGTAACTTTAGTGCCACAAATTATATCTGTTCCACTCATTAGAGTTCAAAGTAAATGTGTGAGTTTTAACTCCTTTTTTTAAAATGCGTTTACATAAGTAAAACTTAAAAATATTCAAAATGTTAATTTGTCTATTTTTACTCATATAGAATCAAGCGATACAGTGAAGTCTTGAAAATAATCCTAGGAAATAAAAAAAGTAATTATAATTTACTTTAAATACATTCACAATATATTCTCAATTTTTATTTTGGTTTTTGTAATATTACAGAGCTTGTAAGATGAGAGCCATGCCAGAATAATTTAGTAAAATTTCTGAAATTTATTCCTTTTTTTTTTCTTTTTGCTCTACTGGCCAAAATTATAGACTTTCAGTGGTAATTACCACTAGTGTCAAGTGGAATGACCAATTTTCAAATGTGTGTTCACCGTAAAAAAAATAAAATCTCAGATCAGTTGCAAGTGATTTTTTAATCAGTTTTTTTTTTTTTAAATATGAATGAATTTTAATCACAATGGAAGCATTGTGATTTTATTTATATGTATGACTAACTTTTTGGGTGTTAGTTTTATGTGTGTATGTTTGAGGTAAAACTCTTTTCCCCCCATGACGCCACTGAGATTTGATTTATTTCAGTAAAATGAGTTGTTGTATGTGATGTTTCAGTGGTTTTTTGGTGGCCTAGAACAGCACCCAATAGAGGAAGAATAGAGGAAGAAGGAGAGAAGTTGTTTTCTTGCTGCTTTTTGTTCTTTGTATTTAAGCTGCAAGTTTTTTTCTTTATTGGTTCATTGTTTTAAGTCATTTCAGCGCAGCAGTGACAAATCCTGCTTCTTTGTAAGCAACAACAGTGAGCTTGTCAAAATGGAACATATTTCTGCATCAAAAGGATGTAAAAGTTCTGGGTTAGGGGAAAAGGGAGAGAGACAAGCCAGACTATGAAGTGCCTGGTGGTGTAATTCCCTGGCACACGGATCCCATCCAGGGGAATTCAGCATCCAGCCTGCTGCCGGTAACGCTCTGTTCCCAAAGCAGCACGGTTGGTCGAGACCTTGAGTCCTCTTTTCACGTCCACTTCTTCATGCTGTAGGTGAGCCTTTGGATATTTACTTGGGCAGAAATAGGTGCATACTGGCAAGTTACTCAGCTGTGGTGCTGCACAGTCACATTTCTGACACGTGCCACTGACACGTTGAGGGTCTGCATCATCCCTTGGGAGCACAACCACCTTTATCCCCTGTGAACAGGACCACCTTCCCTTCTGTGGTGGCTCTAGCAGATGTGGTTGACATTCCTTAGCTGAATTTAGTAGAGAATTCTGAGCTATAAAAAAAAAATCTGGAATGCTTATGGATGATCTAATTAGCATTGCTGTTACATTTTGCTATTTCATTGCTAAATACTAAGCATAGCGTCTGCACAAATAGAAATTAAGAATGCAGATAAATAAGGTTCTGGTACAAAGTGAAACCATTTATAAGACTTTTTGGCTGATTTCCAGGGTTTTGAAGAGGTTGAGTATTAAGCACCTGAGTAATTAGTATTTGGGAGTATATATTTCCTTCCCTTTCCAGGTCTTAACAGTTCTTAACAGAAAGTTCATTACCACATGCTGTCATTGTGATATGAAAACAAGTTGTGAGGTTTACATTCACTGGCTGTTAAATTGTAATGGATGCCATGCCTGCATTTACTGCATCATTTGGAGTCTTCCCACTGGAACTGATTGAGTAAAGAATAAATAGTCCTGACAGAGCAAGTGCCTACTAATCAGAAGTGTAATATTTGCTATATTTAAATTAAAAACCATACTTCATTAGAAAATATTCTGCTTTTTTTCCTTGTAAGAATATCATAATTATAATTTGCATGTCTGTAATGTTAACTGCTTTGTCTGTTCCTTTCATTTTGTGATTCTCATCAATCACTTGTAGTAGAGTAGTAGAGTGGATCTGACAGGATCCTCTCATTTTAGATACATAGAAGAATACTTGAAATCTGTTTAATTGTGTGGGTTCAGGAATATGGTAAAGTTTCAATTTAACATTTATACTATAATCTCAATTTAGTAACAAAAAATTTTAGACAGTTCTCTCAGTCTTGGAAGTTCATGGTAATTTATGAAGCAGCATATTACTCATCATTAAGAAATATGAAAGTAACTGAGTAATTTAATGAACAGGTTCTAAATGTCTTTGTTTAGATAACATTCTGACTTTGACTTATGGCTTGCTTGGAGCTTTTATGTGGATTAGAATATGATGAATTATTATGTTCCTTCCCTAAAAAAACTGAGGCGGTTACTCTAGGTCCTTCACCACTTTTTTAACCTCACCCCCTTGACTATTTTCAATTTATAAAAGTTGAGATAAAGTGATTTGAACTTATTTCATGTATGTAAAAATTAACCATGTCAGGGATAATCAGTTCTGTGTTAAGTTTTTACTGTTTTGTCACAGGAGAATTTATTTTGGATTGTCTAATTTATGACACAAGATAACTCAATTGAAGTGACTTTCACTTACCATGTTGATTTTGGGAAGGGTTCATTTCCTCACTGTGTTGTAATGAGTCTTACAAAAGTGCTAAAAATTGTACTTGTATCATTATAGTAAAGCCCATTGTACATTATATTTTAAAATTCAAATCAGTCTAGTAGTAGTTATGATTTTAAAGAAACCCCCTCAAACTAACACCCCTCTCAACCAGCAATTAAAAAAAAAAAAAAAAAAGGAGGGGAAACCCCCAACCCCATGACCTTTAAGTTTTCAGCATTCTTGATCATGTTGGGTCCTGAGGGAGAAAAAAGCTTGTTGTGTTCTGATAATACTTCTGCTTCTTATGGACCAATTTTAATGTTACTGTTCTTAGTTGTTAGAGATCATGGAAATCAGGGAA
>VZUI01043995.1:87407-110254 GCA_013401135.1 Cettia cetti
TTTAAAGGATCACCAGTGTCCCACTTTCTTTAAAGCACCTACCTAGGAACAGTTGCTGGCCCTTACAACCCCTGGATATCATCAGTAACAGAAGTAGCCTCTTGTCTCCTGCACGTGTGTAGCTGTTTACTCTCTTCACTCCTCCTCTGCCCTTGATGCTCAGCTGGGCTTGTTTCCAAACCAATTACATGTTTTGCCATGTAGTAATAGCACCTTCTGTACATTGAGCTGTTTCCTAGATTTCATAAGGGAGTGCTCTTGCTATTGGTTTCAGACATCCACTCCTGAGATAACTCGTACTCAAGAAGCTGCTTTGAAAACATGCTGAAAAATTTGCCTTTGCTGATCAATTACGCCCTCCTGGGGTTTGACCTACAAATATATCTTGGTAAAAAGATTTAATTCTCTGGGAGATCCTTTTGTACCTTCATCAAGCCCTGGATTGTCACAGGAGTGTCTCTGAAAGATGATGTGTCTCATGGAGCAGCTCTGCAGCACATTTTTGCTGGAGCAGGCAGAGTTCCTGTTCAGGACTACTCACAAGGGCATGGTTTGGCATAAGGCTGGAGGTGCTGAGATTCTTGGAATATTCCATGAAGAAACAGAGAGAGATGCTTCAGATTGAGTTAACAGGAGTGGTCTTATTTAGGTGCTTTACTCGTTTTACAGAAACCAAAATACTCATATCAGTGCCAAGTTGTTATAGAAGGACTACATTTGCTTCATGCCCTGCTGAGAGATGTTGGCAGGAGCTGTTATCAAAGACTCCTTTTCCCCTTAGTTGTTTAATAGTAGCAGCTTCTCTTTTATTCTGTGCTCTCTGAGAGCAGAATAGGAAGTGATAATCTCCTTGGAATACAGCAGACACCTGTTTGATAAGTGGTAATTGCATTATTCCTGGAGGATTATCACAGTGGTGCTTGTTTCTTTGTAATGAAGCTCCACTATTATAAGCAGAGCAGAACTTCACTAGAATATACACATTCTAGGAAAGAGAAACGAAAATAGGAAACAATCATCCTTTTTGGAAACTCGTTTTTAGAAGTCAGTAGCTCTGTGTTTTCAAGAAAGCTAACATTGCAAAAATCCAGTTCCTCAAAAAACGACATCCATGAAGAGGAGGCAGCATAAAAATTCTATCAGTGTTTGAAGCATTTTTTTGGAAGCAGTTCTGCTAGCACAACTGCTTGAACTGTGCCAAGGAATTATATAGTGCTGGAAACATACCCAGGCTCTTCTCTGCCATCCAAAACGTTGTACAATGTTGTGAAGTAAATGGCATCCCACCATAGACCAGGAATGTGCCAAGTATTTGGCTGATATTCTTTGTGAATGCAAAACAGTTCCCAAGGTATATCTGTAGGCAATATGTGATGTGGATGAATTGTTGTTAGTTTATATTGTATATTATTTTACTTGTTCCTGACGTTAAAAATCTGTTAATTGTTTTGTGGTTCTTCTGAATAGTGAAAAATAAATTGTTTGAGATCCGACTTAGTAAAAACAATTATTATAGTGTCTATATTCTGTGGCAGTTACATAGTTACATAAAGAAAATACCAGAAATTGAACAGACTGTATTGGAACATAAAAGCCAGCAAACAAAACAGGACAATTTTGAGGAAAGGAAATGTAGGAAGTTAATTCTGCTGAGGGCTTGTGCAATTGTTGTGAGTCTGAATCCATGTTAAGTGCAGCTGAATTTTTCATTTTAGCATATCAAAAGATAGAATACACAGTACCGTAGAACACTATAACCAGACTTCAAAGCATATGGTCTTCCCCAGAGAGCTGATGGATGGGTGGACACTGGCCCCTTCCCATGTTTTCAGGTGCTAGAGAGATTCTTGTCCTTTTTTTTTTTTTTTTCATTGACCTTTTCTTTTCTTTACCTTGATCCTGCTCTCGATGGATGCTTTGACTCCTGGTATTTGTTGTCACCCAAAGACAGTCTTTAGCTTAGGAATCCCAGTTTATCTGTGAATAACACTCTTAGTTGTAATTTATCTTGTTTTAGTTAGAGAATAGTTTTTTTCAGTTCCAGAGATCTTCAGGAATGTACAGTGAGTTATGACCTGTTCCCAGGCATGTGTGTTTTATAGATCAGTTCACACAGGTGTACTTATTAATAAACTCACTGAACCAATTTACATGCATAAGTTTTAACCACTGAGTAATTAGCGAAAGCATTGCTGAGGAACTGGAAATTTGGGAAATGTGTCATTATTTGCATATCAGTATAAAGCAATTACTAAATTAAAGAGTGCACGTTGTGACAAACATGAAGCTCCTTTACTGTTGCTTTGTCAGTGCACATTAACATCAACTTGATGTGAAAGCCTGGCTTTCTCTGCATGAACTAAAAATCCTAAGGCAGGAGTACACAATGAATCACCCAGAGTTTGGAGGCTAGGACGCTGAATTGCCTTGGGGTTCAGACTGAGGAAAGAAAAAACTCATGTAAAAGACCATTGAGAAAACGTATCAGTGGAAAGTAATTAACTCAAGATCCACAATTAGCCTCATGGTCTATACTTAACTGTGTTCCAGGTCTTTCAGCGTTTATTTAATTCTGTTACCCTGTGTTTCAAATAGCTGCAAATGGCTTGGCAGATTTTTCATCCTTTTTAATATTTACAGTTTTTGTCTAACAAGAATGAGCTCTGTAAGTGATCATGGGTATTTATTTCGGTCTCTCAAGTATATCTCTTTTTAAGCAGAATCTGTTGTATGAGGAAATATTATTTTCTTTTTGTTTCCTTTAAATATATTTGTGGTTTGAAACAACATTAAGTACTACAGTAGCTGTCCTTCTGCTTTAATTCCTAATTTGCCTAACTAGGCTCAGTCAAATGAGAAATAATCAAAACCAGGGATAATTTTCATTCAGCCAGCAAACGAGAGGGGTAGATGCACAGTAACACGGCTGGTGATTAACAGAGGCCGTAGCAAAAATTGGCATGTGTGTTCCCAGAGCACCAGGCACCACTTTTTCTCAAGCTCACAAGAATCCCGTTGTGTTTTGTGAAGCTGCCCTCACAGGAGTTGTTGCTGCAATGCCAGCATCCCTCGCCTTGTGTCTGAAGGACACGAGTGGCCTCCTCACTGTGCCTTGGATCTCCTCCAGCCTCCCACACCATCCTCGAGATGATTGCAGAGCTGCTTCACCATACTTCTGCCTTCAGCCCTTGTAAAGATCTGTCAGGATTGTGCCCTCACACTGCAGCAAAATAAGATACCTATGCAGCAGCCTTCTGGAATTTTGGAGTATTAACGTGGCAGTCTTTTAATCCTAATCTAAAGAATTTATCAAATTTTAAAATATAAGTAATAGTTCAGACACTTTTTTTCCTCTCAGTTCAGAGCTTTTTAAACGTTTGGGTTCTGTGTTTTATCTCTATAGCATTCCTTTGTGATTTTAAGCTTCATTATAGTTCAGAGATCTACCATGGGAACATGACTGAAATCCTTGGAATGAATTTCCTACAACCTGTGTTGACAGGTTTAAATTACGTACTCTGACACTGTTCTTGTGGCTGGATTAGAAACTTTTTTCAAGTTAAACCTGCGATAAGTAATTGTCACAGCGCTCTGGCACAATGCTAATTTGAAGTGACGTGTCCAAACTGGCCTCAGTAACATGAAGAACCCTAACAGGTGTGAGGGGTGGATCTTCCCATGGGCCCTGCTGAACTTCTAACAGGGGAAAAATAGTAGAAAAAGTGAAATGAACCTTGAATAAAGCTGTCAGCAGTAATTATCTCAACAACACTTTGTGAGGAGTTAAAATAAGCATTACTGATTTATAACCTGAACACACTCCACACTGGAGATGTTTTTTTCATCCAGTTAGTGTTTAAAACGAAGCGTTGAATACTGGTCAAGATTTTTTTCCTTTTATTGGAAATGCATAATGAAAATGAAGTTATTTTTCAGAGGAAGATAATTTCAAGGGCTGTCAAATTTTTTAGACTCTTCTGTTCATTTTCATATTTGTGCAATAGTTTAATAAAACAAACAAACCTCAAGCATACTTGACTGTTTTTCCCAGCTAATGCTATTTGATGTCAAAAGACAAAGTGACTAATGTGGAATTACATCCACTTTTTATTGTTATTCAAGGAGCGATAAGGGCTTACATGGCAGTAGATGAGCTTTGGATGTTTGATTACTTTTTTTTAGTATTATGTACTGAACTTTGATAACAATGTCTAGTTGAGCAGTACAGACTGAAGAGAGCCCTTCAGTCCTGGGTACTAAATCTTTCTGAATCAATTAATTGCATAGTACAAAAAAGCCCATGTTTCAGTCAACTAAAATAATGTATTTAATAGATTTGCTTTTTAAATTGCAGTGTACCTTCATTTTACATTGGGATACTTGATCTTTTGTATCACAAGTGTTGTGATAACATTTGTTTTGTGTATACTATGTATTTCAGTATGGACATAAGTATTTTTACAGTCGTTACTGTAAAAATACTTGTAAAAGTACTGGAAAAGTAGTTGCTAACTTTTGAGAAAAAACAACCAAAGGATAAACTTTATTTTACAGAAAATCTTTAATCTCTTGAAGCTTTAAATGTAACTTTTAAACACGAACATTCAGGAATTCTAAAACCATGTATCACTTTGCCTTTGTGAGATAATCCATTGAAAAGAAGAAAGGTTATTTATTGAATCATTATACAGTGACAAGTGATGGGTTTGGAAGTGTTGACCACCTGTTTGTTCCCAAGGAATTCAGTGAGGGTTTGTCTGAGCATAACAGGCTGCCCACGCACTGTTAATAATGCCTGGTTAACCACCAGGAACTGCAGCCATGGCAAGAACAAGCTCATATGAAAACTCTCTCATGTCATAGTGTCATTTTTCTTGAAATGATGAGACTCTGAGTAGCTTCAGAAATGGCATGAGTTACTTGGGAGTCCACCACTTCCTTCTTGGATGGATTGATTTCTCTGGTTGAATCTCCAGCCAGGAAAGAGTGTGGAGCCATCTGATAACCTCTGGAGAACTGCAAAAGATTGCCAGAGTTCCCATAGTCTTATTTCTCCTGCTTCAATATTCACATGCAAGGACTATGCTGAATGCACTTAGAAACCACAATTTTATTCAACTGTTTAATAAAAAAACTCCCTGCTTTTGTATTTCAAGTACAAAAACAAAACTTCACTCAGTTGCTCTACCTCTCCTCCTGCCTTGTACACTTGGATTTTTCCTACATGCCACATGAATTACTATATCCTGTCCACCATACAAATAATCCCTGCTTTTCCTTGCTTTTTAAATCTTGTAAAGGATAGATTACAAAAGAAAAATGGAAATGTGAGTGAGCCTCAGCTGTGGAGCAGCCTGACCAGTCTAGCTCTGATGGTAAACAGCAAGGAGAATAACTTGTTTTCTAGGTGTTCCAAGTAGATTGGTTTGTAATTTGTCATATTATCTCACCTACTGCCAGTGCAATTAGGCAATTAACGCATTTGATCCCTAAAATGTCTTGTATCCAAGTCTATCTAATAATACCATATACAAAGAACATTTGATAGAAAAACAAAGACAGAAATGTTCCTTCTCAGAGTTTTTCTTCCTTCTCAAAGTTTTTGTTCCTTCTCAAACTTCATATAGTTGTGTTCAAAATGCAACTTTTTTTTTCTGTATCATAAAACACATCCATCCATCTGATAAATTGGCATTTATCATACTCAGGAAATTAGCTTATGCTACAATGAAAGGTCACAAAACAGAATAGCAAATTTAATATGAAAATTGAAGTTCTTGATAATGCTTCTTGCTCAGCCCTCTATCCTTATCCCTTCTCTTATTGATGAGGGGAAAAAACCATCATGGTAATTAATCCAATGAGCAAAAGGATCAAATTATATGGGAGTGAAATTTTCACAGAGGAGACACCTGCCAGTCATTGAGTATTTTGCTACGGGCATCTCTCTTAAGTTATTTTGAATAATTGAGTGCTAGGAAATGTACTTGGTCATGTTCATTTCTTTATTCTTAAGCCATGTATTAGTGAGTAAACTAGTAAATGGAAAAGGTAAGCAACTCACATTTTGGCCATGGTGAACGCGTATTTGAACCTGGATTAGATTTCAGTCTGTAGGTAACACTGCAGTTTCTGATTGAAAATTTTTTGTGTGATAAATGTGTATTACAAACCCCCATGTGTGTACTGCAGCCTGCTAAGCAACCTTTAGAATGAGCCCTCTATATGGGAGATTTATGGGGGAGAGTCAAGTATCGGAAAACATGCTTTTTATTTTGTACACCAGAATCTTGTTTGCTTACTTTATCTCTGAGTATTAAAAGCAGAAAATGGATTTTTTTTTCCCTTTACTTCAGTAGAAAATCTTGCAATGAGAGTTCCCCTATTTAGTTTCCTATTGAAGCAGATGGTATACAGCCAAACATAATTCTGTGTTAGAAGTTCAGCTACTTGAATGTTCGGACTGATTCAGTGTAGTTATACAGAAATTACATTTCTTTTTAGGATCTTTTCATATTAAAAATCTAGAAGGTTTGTCCAC
Source organism: Cettia cetti (assembly GCA_013401135.1). Taxonomy (NCBI): domain Eukaryota; kingdom Metazoa; phylum Chordata; class Aves; order Passeriformes; family Sylviidae; genus Cettia; species Cettia cetti. The sequence goes on from VZUI01043995.1 coordinate 93,949, forward strand.
TACAAGCTTTTGGTTTTGGCTTGCCATTGTCAGATAATGCCTGTTGCTTCACTTGGTGTTTGTGTGCAAGTGAAATCTGGCATTGTTGATAGAATCGTCTCCTTTGTGTGTGGATCAACTGTTCTCTGAATTTGTCTGATGCTTTGTAAGATTTACAGTTTGACCTTTGAATTTCTGAGAACAAATGATCAAGAATATATACTCTATGCAAAAAAAAAAGGGTATTAGAAAATATTTTGTCATGGAAAAATACCTCTCCAGTGAGTTGGAAAGAATTTGGCATATGAGTAGTTTGAACAATAAAATTACCTTGTTACAGTGACTGAAACAGTGGTCTTTTAAATAGCCAGAAGGTCTTTTTTTTTTTTTTTTTTAATTGACAAGTATTGGGTAATACAGCTGAAGGGCTCCATTTAATAACTTGCCTTGTCTGTATGTTCAGATAGATGCATTAATGTATGTTAAAGCAAATCAGAGTTCCCCCACACTCCAAAACCTCAAAACCCTCATTGCTCTTGTAACCATCAAAAGCCTAACAAAGAGCACAAGATAAACCAATATTCCTAACTTCCTTAAACATTATACTTGCTTGTTCTGACTAGTTCTTATTTATGAAAAGCTTTATGCCTTTGCAGAGATGGGATCCCATGATGGCAAGTATCTTGTGAGCAGCACAAGCTCTCAATAACTGAGGATGAGGAAGAATGTTGCATTCTTTACAGATTATTGCCTCAAGCTGGACACTTCAGATGTCCCAGCTATATTCTGTAAGGCATTAGAAAGCTCTTACAGCTTCCTTCACGCTCCTCATTAGGTATAATTGCCATTCAAATCTCTTTTGAGATGCTGTTTTTCTCCATCAGTGTGTGGCTGAACATGAGGAAGGCCAATTTGTCATATCCAATTACTCCTTTCCTGATGCAGTCCACCGAGCTCATAATTTTTCTATCAGCGTTTCTCAGTGGAGCAAGTTCTGCAGCTGGAGCTCTCTGCTGGTATCATTCCTTCATGTTCCTTCTACTGTTTATCTTTCTCACATCTTCAGCATCTTGATAAATGTCTCTGGACTGGTACAAGAGGCTGATTTTGTTCCTTCATTTGTAATGTCAGAAGTCTGCAAGAGTGGGAATTATGTTGTACTAACAAACTCTTTCTAGAAAATACAAGGTTTTGAGATTATGGGCTTGCAATTTTTCATATTTTTCTGAGCATGAGATGGCAGCACTCTGGAATTACATGCTCTCAATGATTTCTTTCTCTCCGGCAGACATACATATTTGTATCATGAAATATCTGGGGAAAAAATAGTGAGTTTAGGTTGTTTTGAATTATATTTCTAGAAGCTTCTACATAAAACTAATACATTCTAACATGAAGAATAATTTATTGTTTAAAGCATCTGGTTCTCACTCCAGATTTGGCAAATACTTCTGTGTTCATCTGGAAGATTGACAAAGAATCCTGCATGTTTGGATCAGAAAAGATGTTGCTTAACTTTATCCCTCAATTGCTATTGCTGGCAATTGAAAAACAAATCATCTCACACTGAGCATTTACAAATAGTATTAGTGTCTTAGAGTTGGAAAGTGAGAGTGAGCACCAGACTATTTCTTTCCTCTCTAAATGGTTAGATTTTGTAATGATCTTTCCCTTAGTAGTTAAAGTCTCTGTCAAGTAACCTTTTGTGCACTTTTAGGCCAGGTTGTACCATTACCTTTCTGAATACCAGAGGTATTGAATTCATTTAGTATCTCTGCTGTCTTCTAAAAGGAGACTCTCCTGCTGCCACTCTCCCTGAAATGTTTGAAATCTTGGATTTTATTGTCCTTCTCCCTAAAAGCTATAGGAAGCCAAATAGGAGACTACTTAAACTTTAAAAGCACAAGCAGTGTCTACACAGTGTTGTACAAAAGATCTGGCTCTGGAGTTACTTTTTGCAAGTAATTTTCCTTATTTCTGGTTTTGTTTCACTTTCCACCCCATGTACCTTTCAGTTCTGAGACAGTTTGATTTGCACGTGCATAGGTTCCCTTCCTAAAAAAATAGAGTAATCCTATTTATTTTTGCTTTAGTGTATTATTACTTTCATAACCTGTATCTAGCTTGTCATTCATGCACAAGTCCTGCAAATGCATTTTCAGTGTCTTTTCTTGTGCATGTGGAAGCCATCCCATTCAAGTTCTGCTACCCATGTAGTGGTGATTTTCATGCAAAAAAAAAAGAAAAATTCAGAAAAGTGACTGACTTTTGAGTTTTTTTCACAGCCAGATGGGCTCATAAGCTGGAGAATATGGGTAATCAGGTACTCAGACTACAAACCAGCTTTTTCAGTTACGGGATTGGTATAAAGATTTTGTCCCTTCCCATGGGAAGGTGCCTGAAACACAATGATAATTTATTGCAGTAGTAGTGTTCTGCATCTGTTTTTGGGAGGTGGCAGATACGGTATTCAGAAAGAAAAACCTCTCCAAGAGCGGTGTGAGATCTACAGTTCTTGCCTCTGAGACACTTCAGTGCTGTCCCATCAGTACCTTGGCCTGCATTCACAGTACTAGGAAAAGGTTTGCTGCCTTGAAGCAATCCTTTGCTTAGTCTTGGTATTTTTATGATTTCCAAGATAAAGCTTGAGCTTTTGTGGTGCAACAGTCTTGCTTTGCAAGAGAACTTTCTATCTTTGAATGAAGATAACTTTTTTTAGAAGAATGTTGATGCCGCTCATTTATTTTGGAATTAAGGCAGAGCTGCTATTTCTTTTGCAAAAAAAAAAAAAAAGAAAAAAAGAAAAAAAAAAGAAAAGAAAACTTCTCAGAAAAAAAAGAAAAGAAAAGGCAAAGGAAAGAGTGATTTCTCACACCAATGTGCACAAACCCCCAACATTCCAGCAACTGTCTGGAGAGTAGGATGAAACAGGCTCTGATGTGGAACCCCTTCTGCTGTTAGCTCATGTTTGAGAGACGCTTTGACACTATAATATAGGGTTGCAAATTGGAATTGCAACACCCTGCAATTGGGCCAAGTGATGAAGCAGCACAATAACTGCCTGCTTGATCTTACCACTCTCTCTTTAATGTGCACGTAAAAGAGACCGGGAGCCTTTCCAGGCATCTGTCAGGGTATTTGATGCTGTGAGAGAGGGAACTGTAGTCTGTGTGTGGTTAATGTGTGTGTGTGTGTTTGTGTTTTACCAGCATTTCGTACAGTGTGATAACTACAGGGCAAAGTTTCAGGTTTTATAACAGTCGGGTTTTGTTTATTATTAAAAGCTCATAAAAATAATAACTGAAATGGTGGATTAGTACAGAGAATGCAGTTCCTATCCTCTTGTCACAGGAGTTTCATAGGTAATTGGTCTAGACCTGTGTGTCGTCTTTAATATTTCATTTGCACCAGAGTATTATAACTCACTTCCTTTAAGATGATTGCTGGGCTTTTTACACGGCTAAACTTGTGTTTAACCTTGCTGTGAGAATGTGACAGTAGGCTAGTTCAGACAGGTTAACATTCATTTGGTAACCAGCCTGCTTAATCAGCCTGCTTCAACCTGCAGCAAATTAAATCTTTGTGAGTTCTAGCAGACAAGTGAGAAAGTCGCTCTGAATTATGTATAAAAAAATAAATGGGGTATTTTCAGTGCTCATGGCAGTAAATGAAATTTAAGGCTTATGGTTTATTCTTGGATTTCTGTTGAGAATGATTGAAATGTATTTTACCTTAATGTTTTTACAGTCCAGTTAGGAGAGTGCTATATTTCTGAAATGTATGATGTAAATATTTTGTTCTGTGCCCTGCAAAAATACTAATAAGTTTTACAGGATCTAGGTGTTTTTCTGTCCTCTCTGTGTTTCATCTGAAGGAACCATTAGAAATTATGCTTTAAACATCCAGCCAGGGCTACCCTTCTCCATATCACTGAAAATTACATAGCAATACTTTGTCACTGCCAAAAATAATCAATTATCCTTATTTAAGAGCTGCTCACATTGTAAAATCAGTCCAAATGGGTCTTAGATGCTTGCTTCTCCTGGACTGATGTGCTCTCCAGAAGAGGCAGGAGGCTGGGCAGAAGCTTTAAAGGCAGGGATGGCCCAGGTGGTTCTGGTCATAGAGTGGACAGTTCTCATTTTTAGGCATTATAATTAGTGCATTTTTAAATGCAATATAGGACCAGATTTTCAAGTATTATTGCTGTGTGTTTACAGGCATCATCATAATTTTGTCTTTCAAATGACAGTAGAATTTTTCTATTGGTAGTTCTTAAAATTGAGATTTAGGCATACAGCAAAGGGCAGAAGTGCTGTTTCTGTTGGCACTGACTACTGTACATCCATCCTGTGGATGGACTGTGCTGACTGCAGTGTCACCAGTTTGGGTTGTTTGTCTTTGTACATATGAGGAACATGGTGTGCACCCTTGACATTTAAAATGACCAAAAAGGAGAAGAAATGTATTTTTTAAGTTGCCAATGTGATTGTGTCTATTACAATGACTGCTGATAAACAGATCTTTCAAAATACAATTTTTTTTCAAGATGATTTAACTGGTTTTAATTACTTGTATCAATACTTAGCATCTTTATTTGAACAATTGCTTCTTGATTGGCAAGAGAAAATCTACATTTGCATCATTAAAACATAGCAGTGTAAAAGTTGCCATGTACAGCAGCATTTCAAACTTCAGTACTGATTTAGGAGAAAATAACAACTCAAGGAATTCTGGAGTTTGCAGTTCCATGGAGTTTGTTTTGATACTCTGTGTGTTTACCTCAGTAAAACTCAGCTGATGTTTCCTTGAATATTTTTATGTACAGAATCATTTTAGTTTTTTAGGCTTCTTAGTATGTGTTGAAATAATGCAGTCTTTAATTTGAATCTCTAAATAACCTTAAACCCTCCCCTCAACCTTTAATTGAGATGTGGCTTTAATGAAGAACCGTTGCTTGCTTTGCAGATGACTTTAGCTGTGTCAGGACTGACTTTTCCTTGCCATCGACTCACAGTTGGAAGAAGATCTTCACCTGTACAAACAAGGGAGCAGTCAGAGGAGGTAAGGACATCATCTTGGTTTTAGCAGTCTGCTCTAGGAAGAGGCAGGGACATCTTGGTGTGCAGTGGTCACCATCCCTCCTGTGGTCTAGTGTGTCAATAGAATTGTGTTCTACAACAATCCATTTACACTTCCTGCGACATGTAATTGTGACAAAGAGAGGAACTGGGCAAATAAGTCATTGAAGGAAAAGAGGAAAAATAAAGCAAGCAAATCCCAGCAGAAAATCTGACTATAGGAGATGAGACCTTAGCTCCTTGCACTAAAATGTTGATTTTTCCCTTTTATGTTGGTATGCCTAATACCAGTATAAAAGCCACCATTGTGTGGCTTTTCTGCCTCTATCTTATGCAGTTAGAGCAGCTCTGGTACCATTAGATGGAAAACAGCATTAACTTTGAATAAAATTTTCTCAACTGTGTGTATGCAGAGATTCTTTAATAACATGGTTTGTCACATAATATTTCTGTGACCCAGACTTCTGTTAAAAATTACCTTTTATAATGCTGTATAAAATAGTAAATTAAACAGCAGTATATTACATATTTATAGAAATATGTAAGTATTTGTCACTGTGCATGTATTTTGTATTTCACTGAAAATGCCTGAAATAGAAGCTTAGAGTGGATTTTGGGTTTTATTTTTATACAGCAATGCACTGATGTTCATATGGTTAGTGATAGTGATGGAGATGACTTCGAAGATGCTACAGAGTTTGGAGTTGATGATGGAGAAATGTTTGGAGTAGCTTCATCTGCCTTGAGGAAATCACCAATGAGTAAGAGTTACAATTAACTGGAGGTTGTACAGCAGAGCTGAAGGCAGAGAGGTGTGAGGAGTCTGCAGAATTAGAAACTGGAAAGTATCTTTTGATGGGAATGGTAGAATTGTTTGAATGTCATATATGGATGTATCAAAGGAAAATACTGCCCACATAACTGGCAACTATAAAAGCACCTTTCCACGGAGGGAGATTTTGAACCTTGCAACTGAAGAATAATAATTTAACTTAATATTGGTGAATAGCAAACAAAGTCAGAGAAATTGTGTTCTCTATCCAAATGCATCTGTAGATAAGTAGATTTCCACTTCCTTGTTTTCAAAATTCTACAGATTCTATTTTTGATTAATGTTTTAGTCATTATGTTAATCAAGTTTCTTAGTGATTTTTTGCCCTTGAATGAAAAGGATTGAGCAGGAGCAGTCAGTTACATCCTCTATGGAATTCTTGCATCTCTTTATTTACTTCAGGCTTGCATTAGTGTTACTTCATTAGAAGATTTTTGACAGCAAATATATGTAATAATATGGAGAACTTTATAACATTATGGATAGGAAGGGTCAAGCCTTTCAAGCCTTAAAGTAAGTCCAGAGTGCTAACTCTGAGCAAGTGATATATCACATTACACTGGACCTGAGCATTTTACTGTTTGGAAAACCTGAATATATTCATGACACTCTCTGGAAATTTCTTGTCTTTGGAAAGGTTCATGGTCAGTAGTCTTTTGTGAAGTTTATGTGGTCTCTTGGTAAGATTGCAGTAAGCTGGTAATGTGAAGTAGCTGTGAGGGGAATGTGTTTGCATATTACAACTTGTTTTCATAAGGTTGTATTTCCTTTTTTTTTTTTTTCCTTCATTTTTTAAGTGCCAGAAAATGCTGAAAATGAAGGAGATGCCTTATTACAATTTACAGCAGAGTTTTCTTCAAGGTAAGTGTAGCCTGTTAACTGTGACATTCTTATTAGAAACTTAGTTAAAGTTAGTAAATAATGAAAATAAACATAAACCAAGTGTACATGTTTTCTTGTGAGATTATACCGTATTTAAACATCCTAATCTAATTCATTTTAATTCTAACTCTGCTACTAGAACTGCTTCTGAAATAAAATTATTTTTCAGCCCAAGCTGGAGTGGTTGATTCTTCTCTTATTTGTTTTGCCACTATGTAGTGCCATTACTTAATTATGTAAAGGTCCAGAAGGATGAGAAAGACTGGATATATATGATGATTTTATTATGATATGCAAGAACAGAAAAGCTGAAAGTTATTAATACTGAAAAATATATACATAGTTGCTGTAAGAGTTTTCACAATAGCAAAGTGGTTGGGTAAATATTGACTTTTTTAAAAAGCCATAGAAATTCTGGATTTTTAAAAAACTGTATACTACCAAATCATGCACTGTTAAACAGTTGCTTGTTTCATTAAATAGGTAGAAGCTGCAAAGTAATGCAAAGTTTATGTGGCTTCTGTTTTCACTCCTGTGATGAAATATTCCTTTATGTATATGAGATACCTTATTGCCTAATGCAAGAATAGCCTTCAATTAACCTTTAAGAGTATAACAAAGAGAGGAAATAAGTTATGATTGAAATTTTTTATAGAAAATTGTGTAGAACTTAAGGTATCTACATGTGTAAACAGAATGTTTTTATGATAAAGTTTGTGAGGTAGCAGTTCATTACTTTGAGTTTTTCAATGTCAGAAAACAAATGGGTCCTAAATATTTCCTTTCTGTCTTTTAGAAATTTAATACTTCATCTTTCTAAAGGTTTAGCCAATGCATTATATTTACAAAATATATGAAAAGGTAGAATATTGAAATTATTTATTTAGTCATTTTTTATTAACTGGAAATTTTATCTCAAATAGATATGGGGACTGCCATCCTGTTTATTTTATTGGATCATTAGAGGCTGCTTTTCAAGAAGCCTTCTATGGGAAAGCTAGAGATGTAAGTGTGTATTAAAACTACTTTATTTAATATGGTGGGGGAATGGAAACCACTTTAAGGCTTTCATCTTTATTTTTGAAAAGCTGAGCTACGTTTTGGAGTTATTTTTCTTTTATTGTTCGAGAAGAGTTGCATTCATTTGAGAGACTAAAATACTTACCTTGGTGGTTGCTGAAATTGCAGTGAATAACTGATGCTTTCTAGTCATTCAGGCTCTATTTTTACTGGAGTTCTTTAGTTGTCAAAGCTACTCTTTTTCTTTTCCCCTCCTCCTTTTTCTTCCTGAAATAATGGTGTCCTAGCACCAGATAACCCTGCCTGTGAGCCTTGTGGTTGACAAGTTCACTGTTGCATCTTGGTAACTTCTTTGAAGAATGGCTAATGAAATTGTAAATTTAAATTGAAAGGTCTCTGAAATACAGTGTGGTGTTTTTTTTCCTCTTTGTACAGCCTTTATCTGCCAAGTAAGTTCCAGTACTAAGGTTTGGTTGTTTAGTTTTTCTGTACATCCAACCAGGCATCTCAAGTTTCTGTTATTCCATGCACAGTTTTAAAATCAGTATTTTAATAAAATTAGAATGGGGACAGTTTATTTAAGTTTTGGTGACTTGAGTCACTAAAGAGAAACCCAAAACCCTGCATAATTAAGCACTGATAAAGCTGAAACACAAACAAGAAAATCATGCTGTTTAAATTTACTTTTTGTTTTCTTGATAGATGTTTAATTTTAAAATGAAGAATGTAGTTATTCATATTGGAAAGAGCCTCTGTATTATGTTAGGGGCTGTTCTGGTAAGTGTGAGAGTTATAAATCCACACTGTATAGTTGAAGTTGACACATACTCAACACTAAGTTTAGTGAATATTTTCATATTCTCATTTGCACAGAGGAAAAAAAATCCCATGATTTGAACAAGGAAAGGGTGTGAGTTGGGAAGTTCATTTTGTGTCACATCATCAGAAATGGTTGACAGTGTATCAGTGTAATAGTGGACAAAACCTCATTAAGAACTTCCATAAATAGTTTTCTACCAATAAATCTGATACTAATGCAGTGCAGTTACTTTTTTTTTTCCTCAAAGTACCTCTTGTGCTACTGACAAAGCGCTTCTGAAATTCGTGTCACCTTAGATTTTTAATATTTTGTGATTTATTCAAACCAAGTCATCATCACAATAAAACCATTGTGTGTGTATCTATGTATATATGTGTATATATTTAGAAGAGTATTAATTTTTGTTTGTGTTGTTTGGATTTTTGATTTTTTTTCTGAATACTGCCTCTTTTGAAAGCTCTCAATCCCACCTTTGGAACGGCATTATTTTTATTGTAACATTCTGATTTTAAGCAAAGATACGAGAATGTGGAAATATAATTTATTTTTAGTGCTTTTCCTTGCTGCAAAGTATTTTTTCAGTACTGCCTCCTGGAATTCAGAATTGAGGAAAGGGACACACTATTTCATGTTTTTATAATTTAATTTCAAAAAATAATTAAATATCTCTATCAGTATAAAAAAAAGCTTTGAAGAAATTGCAACCTGTGTGTCTTGTCTTCTAATTCGTACTATGGAGGGCACTGAACTTTACCAGGGCAACAGATGAGCACCAGCATTCTTCACTTGAAGTGAGAAATTGAGTTTCAAGAGTAAATAAAAACAAGATTGAAGGTTTAAATCCTCTACTAGGCTTTTTGAACTTATATACTCATTAAATGTTTATTGGAGTGGTGGGATTACGAAGGATTTGGGCAGCTTCATCAACTGGTATATACTTAATCACTAAGTAAAACACTACATTTGATAGAGTGTTTCTCACGATGCCACACTCAATCCATCTTAATGAAAACCGCTTCAAACTGATTTAATTTGAGAGCACTTGGCAGCTTGAGTGCTCAGAGATCTTGGCCTTTTCTTGACAAATTCTCAATGCTGTCCAGAGCAGAAGGTGCACTCTACAGTTCGTGTCTAGTGAGACAGCCATCAGCTGTGCTTTAAATCTGTATTGTGGATACTTTTTACCTAAAAAAAAAATAAAAAAAATCCCAATGTATATAAACATGAAGCTTTTTTCTGGAAAAAATTTATTTGGGTTATTTTAAGAAAATTAATCTATGTCAGAACATGTGTTTTGGATGCAGAATATGAATTCAATTTCTTCTTACAAAAATAGATGTTTCCTGATAAATCTCATTGTCTTTTCATGTGTTGGAAAGGATGGTAATTCATAGCTATTTAACAAAATGTTGCTTGAAAAATAAATACCTTGTAAAAAGAGTTGAGGTGTTTATCTGCTGTGTTTGGGCCCTTAGCCAGTGAAGATTAACATACATGATGGGTATCTTCTAACCTTTGGAGCAACTGCTGCCACAAAAATGCCAGTTTTTGGTAAGAGAGGTGGAATGAGGTCAAATGTAGCTCTGCTTTAAAACCTCTTTACCACAAAAACTCTACCACAAAAATACAACTCCCAAGATACAGAGCCTTGCTTTTAACAACCAGCGTCCGTGACCATGAAATTCCCAGCTGCCTCCCGCAGCCTCCTAGTTAAGGGTGTTGTGTATTCATTTCCAAGGATTCTTGTATATATGACCAGAAAATATTTTCAGCATTTCTTTTAATGGAGTCAGGAAGAGAAAGAGAGACAGAGGTTTATTAAATTAACAATTAAACTGTTTTTTGTGAAAGTCTTCCTCTGTCTATTGGAAAGAAGAGTTTCTCTGTCACTAAGTTTCTGAAGAATGAGTTTACTCTTGCTACAGAGCTACACTTCCACAGGAATTTCTACACCAGGTGCCATAGAAGAAATCCTCTAATAGACATTTTTAACAAGGTGTTTTGGGAGAGGTGTCTTTGTGTCTGAAAGCAGTTTGTGAGTGTCTTGTGTTCTGAGACATCAGGGGGTTTATCCTAGTTTATGGTGTTATTGTTATTAATACTGAATTTTAATTGCTATATTGAAGCTTACTGAGTTATATATGTGAGTAATACAAAAGTATTTTCTTTTATTAGAGCTTGTTTGTCTTTTCATTTTTATAGGTGATTGCTACTCGTTTATTAAGAGAAAGAATAAAGACATTCCCTTTGCCTTTTCACAGCTCTTATCTTTATATACCTCTGTCAGCTCACCTCCTGCTCTGTTCTCAACCTTTCTGTCCACTGACTTTTAATAAATATGTGAAACATCTCTCTTAGCACAGATTGGTATTGTCACCTCAATATATATTCCTGCATTCTGAAAATGAACCGTGTTTTTCCTTGAGTTCTGTCTTTTAGGTTCAATTTAGAGGCAGCACCATCCCTCTCACGTATGGGTTCTTTATTTCCTGAATACCTAGAGCAAAGTATGCGCCTTCCATGATTCAGTGTGTTCAAATAAAAGCTTTTTTGGTTTTTTTTCTTGGTGGTAGCAGAATATTCCTTCATACAGGGCTTTCTGTAGCATCAGTTTTATCTGTGTAACTCATAAAAATGTCCCTTGTTATTTCAGCTAATTAAGTTTATACTGAACTTACTACAGATTACAGCTGGAGCAATTACCACTTTACAGATTCTGGTTAGACATAAATAACATGGTCTGGTTAAAACTGGAGGACAGGTATAGAGGATATAGAATTCTAGGTTTTCAGGAAGAGTGAAGCAGCTGCTTCAAATACCAAAAATAAGCTCCATTTAAGTCCCATGTTAGTCACCATTTTCTTTCCAGTCTTGCCTGATGTGTGTTAGCAATTCTGTCTAATTTGTAAATTATTTCTGAGTTTGTGGATAACTGTTGTTTAGAAATTTCTTCTACGGCTTACCAGTTCAGTACTTCACTGTTTGCCTACACACCCTTCATCTTTCATATCTAAAGAGCAGCTTCATCTTTCATATCTGGAGGGTTGCTCCCAGGTATGGGTCTTTCCTCAGCATCCTCTGTATTTGATACTAAATAATGGATGTTTTTTGACCTTGTCTGCCTCACTCTGTATTTTTCCTTCTTTCAAAGCTTGTGATTATAGATCTTAGCCGAGTTTGGCATTAATTACTGGATATTATTTGCATTATGTAAGGTATCACTACAGGTGCAATTGATTGAAATGGAGATACAACAGTATAATAGGATCAAATAGTTGGAAGATGAAAGTAGACTGAATCAGGATTTAACACACCTTTACCTGGGAGAGTGGGTTGCTGTTTCAACACCTTCCCATGGTTCCTATGGGTGGTTCATCACTGATGGTTTTTGAGATGAGATGTTTTACTGAAAGGTGAAATTACAGGAAAATTAAACTAGGAGCTAGTTTGGGAATGTCTTATGCCATGTTTAATACAAAATATGGGATCAGAATTTTACAGGGGTCACCTCACTCCTACTTTAGGAACCTGTGGGGTACAGTTTTTTTCAGATCTGTTCTGCAAGGCTAGATAAAGTAGCTGTGTCCAAGGCTGATCCCATGAGCTCCAAGATCACCTTGGACAGGTGGATCAGATTGTGCACTTCAAAGACTTAAAGAAGTGAAAATGTGTCCCTTTGTTTATTTGAGTTAGTTCTCACTGCATAAAACCTGGAGGAAAAAATTAAGATTTTAATTTGCTAGCCTTCCAGTTTGATGGAACATTCATGCCTCTAGCAGCTGTTACATCATGAGCTTGTCTGTCTCAGTCATGACTTGAACTTGTAAACCTGAGATTCAAAACCATTCAGGTCTGTGGTTTTGCTGACCCTTATGATTGCATTGCTGTTCCCATGCAGGTTCATATTCTTTTGAGTTATCTGAGTTACTCACTGTATTAGGAACTGGTTGAGAAGCTTAGAAACCCCATTACCTACTGATGCCAGTTTAGTCACCTCAAGATCTATGTGCTTTTTTGCCTCAGTGACAACTTTTCCTTCAACTTTGCATCAGTGACAACTTTTCTAATTCTGTACCAAGTGTGTTAACTTCTCTGAAGCTTTAAAATGTCTGGTCTTCAGCATGCACATACTCTAAAATAAATGCATCCCTTGGTGGCTTAAGTTCCTCGAGTCCTAAGGCCTTTGGAAGTCCATCAGGTATTCAGTGCTTAAAACCTTTCTGGTATCTCATACCTTTGTAGGGACTAGTAGAAGTTTTTCCCTGTTGTGGTTTTTTTTCTTGGTTAAAATTTCATGCTAAGTATATAACCTCCGAGTCTCATTTTTGAAAAATCCAACACAGAACAATCTGGTGCTCCATTAATAGGCTTCTTTTGTGGAACTGGAGACTGTTCAACAGTTTTGTAAGGCTGTTTTAATAGTATTGACTGAAAAATATCCAGTGTTAGTCATAATAGAATCTTAGAATTTACTCTGAATTTTCAAAGGCTTGAAATAAACACAACCAAAACTAGCTTATAAATACGTGCTACCATGGGTTAGTAAAATAAACAAACATGAAAACAAACCCACACAACAACAGCAACAACAACAAACTTCTATCTGTGAGCCTTTTGTAATCATGCATTTTTCTAAGGAAAAAAAGCCCCTGGCTTTCAGGAATATTTTTTAAAATTATGTTGTAGCACTTCAGTTGCTCCTGCTACCTCTTAGCATTTATCATTGCAGTATGCCTGTGCCCACCCTTAACATTTTGGGTGAAGTATCAGATACAAGTACAGTCTTTTATACGTGATGGAGTTTAGTCTTTGCATGGATTTGTTGATGCAACAAAAATTACATTCCCTTGGGAAGTAACTCAGTGTTAACCTCCATTGTGTTTGTGCCTGTTCTGTTTACTAAAATTTGTCCCTAAATCTTTAAGCCTAAAACTGTACATATTTTGAAACATTCTGTTGTACGAAATCTCATATTTAACAGTTTCATGGGGTTGTTTCTTTGGAAGTAAAAGTGTTTCTCAAGAGCCTTTTTTTCTGTCTGCTCCCAGTGAAAAGAGGAGAGCAAAGCCATCCGCTTACCACAAAGCAGTGCCACCACAAAGGAAAGATTAAGGGTTTAGAGAGAGGTCAATGTGGGTTTTTCTCTAACTAAACACTTTCCTAAAGTTTCCTTGTGGAAAAAATAATGAAGTCATCTCAGAGTTTTTAAAGAATTTTTATTTCTTTTTCACCGTCTGCATTCGCTTGTCTTCTCAGCATGGATGTTTAATCTTTCTAGGCTTTGTGAATTGGTCCAAATGAATAAGTGGTGAGCTGTCTCTCTAGGAGCTAGAGGCTTATTCTAAGGCCCTAATCACTGAGTAAACACATCTTTGCCCTCCCTCTCTTACAACTGCTATATAATAGTCGAGATTCTAGCACAGTAACCTGGATATTGCAGGGATCGACGCTTTGAAATGCAGAATGGCTGATCCTCAAAAACAGACAGTGCCTGATCTTCCCCTGCCTCTTTCTTCTTTTTAAATTAAATATCAGCACAGAAATGCTGTTTTATTGCATGATATTGTGCATCAGTGCCCTGGATTTTCAAGTTTAGTTTCAGTCAACATTGTTGGCTGCACTTATATGGATCTCTGCATGTTGGGCTTATTAATGGCCCTTCCTGGCACATGTGTACGTGGTTCTGAAGAACATTTAAATTAAATTAGACAAACAGTAATGCAAATTACTAATCCCTTTCCCGAAGTCGAATGTTCAAATGTTCCTTTTATAAACAGTCATTAAATTTTATCCAAAGCCAGTATATGAGGCAAGAGCCCTACAGGGGTTTTTTGCACAGACAGCTTGTCTGAAAATTGCATCCCATGTCTTACTATATCAATACCCATCAATATCTAGGGTTCAATGTTACTTCTGATGAAGAGATTTGAAATTACTTTAAATAAAAGTCTGAAAATAGCACCGTATCATCTCAGCAAATATGTTCAAGTACTATTTTAAAATAAAGTAAGTAATTTATATGGGTATGGGGGAATGGAAAGCCGTGATTTTCTGAATTATATTTATAATTCATTGAATGCCAGTTGCAGAATCACAGTCCTTAGCTAGCTCATAGTCTCCCTGTATTTTTGCAGCCTGCTTTCTCCATTTGCATGCACACAGACTTGCTTTCCTGAAGGTGGTCTGAGATTTTCATGGGGACGCAGCTGCTGGCAGTGAAGTTCAAGTTTTACTTGATAGGGTTCCAGAAGAACAACACAGAACGTTTTGTTTCAAGAGACCATAGACACCATCTCAACATGTAGTGCCTGTTTAATTTGGCTACAGAAGTGGTGATAGCAATGCATCATTATTTTTTCCAGGTTTTTTATAACTGTTTTTTGTGGTAGATGCCGTCCAGAGATGTAAGTTCCTTTTTCAGGGAAGTGTTATTTTTGTGGACAGCAAGCTAAAAAATTTCACTCATTTCTTTGGTCTGTTAATAAGGCTTTTGTTTTTCATTCATTGTTCTTTTCATGTTCTAAGCATATAATATATTGTATTTTAGTACTCAGAATATTAGGAAGCATTGAGAATATTTAAACATTTGCAGGGATGGACCATTTGACTTGAAATCTGCCGATTATTTCTTTGGTGTGTGCATGTTGAGATCCTTGTCACCCTTGATAAACCCCATTGTGGGTACTAACACACAAAACTTGAAATTGCTAAACTGCTGATTAACTTTTCACTCATCTCTTGTCACATTTTTTTCCAGAGAAAGCTTCTTGCTATCTACCTCCACCATGATGAAAGTGTACTAACCAACGTCTTCTGCTCACAAATGCTTTGTGCTGAATCTATTGTCTCCTACCTGAGTCAGAACTTCATAACCTGGGCATGGGACATGACAAAAGAAGCAAACAGAGCAAGGTAAGACTCTTTGGACTCTGAATGGAGCAGCTTTTCTCAGGGAAGACCCTTATCTCTGGCTATCAAATCTTTTGGTGCTTCATATCTATTTGAGCTAAAGCTTCGTGCTCGTTCTCAGCTGATCAGTGAAGCTGTGCTGGCTGACATTCATTGAGAATTGGACTGGCCTTGTGTTCCTCACAAAGTGACTTCTTGTTCCTGTGCAGGAAAAAGTAATTGAAGAAATTATATCCTTTTTTTTTTCAGTTTATTTTCAAACATGATTCTATTTTCAAACGTGCCTCCACAGTTATGCCATAATAATACATGGCATTAATTGTGGGCATGTTGGTGTAACTGCATGAGAGCTGTCTGGGGTAATAACTATTGCTGTTAAGGAAAATCTTATTTAAAAAATAACATTCATGTGATAAATTAGTATTAAGAACAGATTATGCAAAATGTTAAACTCTTACAATTCATATGAACTTTTTTGAACTACAGTTTTATATTTTGGTTTTAATATAATAAAGGTTTTAATATAATAAAAGCTACCTTAAGTCTTAGAGAGAACATAATTATGCTGATGAGAAAAGAAATTAAAACTGTAGATTCCACTTCCTTCTACAACTTCTGTAAATTACCTACAAATTTTCTTTGTTTTATACTAAGCCCTCTCTCTTCTTTAGTTACTTATCGGTTGATTATGATCTACTGAAAACGATATTATTGTTGTTGTTGTTGTTGTTGTTGTTATTATTATTATTATTATTATTATTATTATTATTATTATTATTATTA